>CP136895.1:83180000-83192500 GCA_034359265.1 Canna indica
CCAAGAAGCCATCCATCTCTACAAACAAATGGAGCAGCTCTGCTGCCACCCCCTCCCCACCGACACCTTCACTTTCTCTTTCCTCCTCAAGGCCTCTTCGAACTTGTCCAATCCCCGCGCCGGTGCCCAGTTCCATGGCCTTACTGTCAAGAAAGGCCTCAATCCTAACATATATGTAGATACAGCTCTTGTCAATATGTACGCCACATGTGGCTCTTTGCCGGAAGCTAAGAAAGCGTTCGACGAAATGCCCCAACGAAACTCCGTCTCTTGGAACGCAATGTTGACGGGTTTTGCGAGTAGGGGTGAGCTTGCCTTTGCAAAATTGGTTTTCGATCAAATGCCTGAACGCAATGTGATTTCCTGGACCGGCTTGATCGACGGACTCACCCGAGCTCGGAGGCCGCTCGAAGCTTTGGTCCTGTTTGGTCAGATGATGGCAAAAGGCATCAGCCCAACAGAGATCACTGTGCTGGCCATTGCTCCTGCGATCTCTAATCTCGGATCCCTCGATAAGGTGGAATCATTGCATGCTTATTGCGAGAAACGTTGCCTTCCTTTGCTAGATATCCGTGTGGAGAATTCTTTGATCGACATGTACGCAAAGTGTGGATCGATCGAGAGCTCATTCAAGTTTTTCAAGCTCATGGGAGATCGAAGGAACTCGGTTTCCTGGACCTCTATGATCACTGGATTCGCCATGCACGGAATGGCAAATGGTGCCGTGAAACTGTTTGATGAAATGCGGAGCCTCAATGCCAAGCCAAACAGGGTGACGTTCTTGAGCATTCTGAATGCCTGCAATCACGGAGGGCTAGTGGAAGCAGGATTGAGATTTTTCATCAGCATGGTTTACGATTACGGGATCGAGCCGGAAATTAAGCATTATGGCTGCATGATCGACTTGTTGGGAAGAGCTGGCAGGTTGAGCGAGGCTGAAGATATGATAGCTGGTATGCCAATGGAGGTGAATGCTATTGTGTGGAGGACTCTGTTGGGGGGTTGCAGCAAGCATGGTGAAGTGGAGATTGGGGAGAGGGTGATGAAGAGGATAGTTGAATTGGAGGATTACAGTGGAGACTACATTGTCTTATCTAATATGCTTACTGAGGCAGGCAGGTTTGATGATGCAGAGGGAGTGAGGAGGTTGATGGATGAAAGGAATGTTATAAAAGTTCCTGGTCTTAGTTTGATTACTTGAAGATATAATCATGTTCAATATTTTATTCTTTTTTAATTATTCTTTTATATATGAATCAAGGTTTAAAATTTCGGTACCGGTACCGGTTTCGGTCACCGGCCGGTACCGTACCGTACCGACACACGGTATGGTCCGGTACGGGAATAGCATACCTTTTTTATTTATTTTTTTTATTTTTTTAAGAGTTAGATATAACTCTAAACAATACATAATTGATGAATAAATGCTTAAAATCAATATTCCAATGTCAAATACATGAATTCTAATACCGCCATATTTGGCAAAATATTAAAAGTCATTTGGTATATGGCAAAAATACCGCCATATACCGCCCGGTATACATAATATACCTGGTATTTTCAAATACCGGGTATATCGTATACCGGAAATATCAAAAATCGGTATATACCGCCCTTAACGTACCGTTTCGGGCGATTTTTTAAGCCATGGTTGGTGGAATACAATAGTTATCTTTCTTTTGTGAGCTATTCTTGTCGCTAGTTGCTACCCTTTGACTGATCATATTCATAGGTGCTCATCCACAGGAGTTGCTGCTGCCTCCATGTTTATGGTCACCATGCTTTCCATTTGTGTCTGTTTGATCTGGCATAGCTTATAAATTTGATCTTTTATCTCTTATATAGTCATAAACTCATAATGCTATATAATATATTAATATTGTATGCTGTTTTTATAAGTTTAAAGGGTTTAAGTTTTATTTAATTACACCATATGTAAAGACATGTTTGAGATTCTTTTTAAATTTTGTCTATTTTCATTGTTCCAATTCCACCTTTTCTATTCTATTGTTTTATATTTGAATTAATCTTTTGTAGATTCTTTCCTAGTTCAATAAGTGTTATCCATCATATCACCATTGGATGATCCTAAGATAGAAGATGATATGTGGTCCTTGTGTACAATAGACATATTTACATGGAATGAAGTAAATTGACTACCAGCAATTATGAATATCAAATCATAGTATATTTAGAAGCTTTAGACGTTATGATATGTCCATCATCTGAAAGTTATTCTCAGCAACAGAGTTTGCAACCAGATGGCATGGAACATGAAATTTCTTGATTTTGTTAGTGCTGCCATTAATTTCCAGATTTTGTTTGATATTACTTATGGTTCATTGGAAATTTTCAAATCAATTCTTGCAATATGTCAAATCATTTCTTAATTATATCAAGCATCTTCATAGAGTAATTTTCTTTTTTATTTCTTTCTGTTTAATTAACTGCACTTCAACAGGATTCATATTAGGCTTTTTGCCAATTTAGGTTTATTAGTACACTTACTATTGGTGATAATAACTTATTTATATTTAAATATGTATTGTGTTCATTGGAATTTAGGTTTCTGACAGCGCATTTGTAAGGCGTTCTGCTGCAAGTATGCTTAGCGGGAAGAAACCTGCCCAAGCAGTGGTGACTTATGATTTCTTATTTTATAAATGATTCTTCACTATTGAACTATGGAATTTCAATTTGAACTTAAGTAAATGTTTTTGTCAGCCCGCTGCTAAGAAAAGTGTTGCAGTAAAGGGTATTGTAAAAAAGGCTGATGGGGTTGGACAAAATAAGGCTTCAGTATTAGTTGAGACTGAAGATGTTGAGGTAATTTTCATAGTGAGGCTCAATATATCTGTTCTTGTATAAGCTTTGAATGAATTATATGCAAAAAGAAAGAAAGAATGGTAATAAAGGCTGATGCTGTAAAGTTAACTTTTTTGTTTCCCTTTTAATGTCATTAAATCAATGTGTTATGCTTTACTGTTGTTTGATTTTTCATTTACTTGTTAAATGGCAGCCAGGAGAAATGAGTTTAGAGGAAATTGAAGGAAGATTGGGTTCACTTATAAAGGCTGAAACTATTTCTCAACTAAAGAGTGGTGTTTGGAAGGAACGACTTGAAGGTTTTTATCCTCGTTTTTGTCTCTTGTTTTCTTCCCTTTTTCAAAGGAATCTGTTGATTAAGAGTCTGATTTTATTTATTTCTTCGTGCACTCTAAATTGTCTGTCACATTTGCATATGCAAGTAGTTAAACATAGAATATGCATGAATAGGATTCTGGTTTCCTTATTTGATTGTAGTTATGCATTTCATTTGTTCTTTTTTGCTAGGATTGAAGAAAGTTTACATTTTAAGAAATAAACAGGATATATTTGGGCAGCCTTAGGTTTAACTGATTTCCGTCTTGTCTTTATTTCAATTAGAGGGTCTTTTGCCAAAGTATTTAGTATTTTACAGTAATTGCTGTTTTCTGATCTCTCTTATTTGTCTTTTTTTTTACAAAAATAAATAAATTCAAATGCATATTATGCTTTCAGATATGCTGACCAATCTTCTGGTCAGTTTGAATTTTCAGAACTTGTTCATAGAACATTAACTACTAGGTAGTTAAAATCTGCACAATTTTTCATTGCTTCAATACTATGTGTGATTTCTTATTGCGGTCAAGCGAATAATTGCCTTTTGTGGATGATCAATATTACCGAACAAGCTGTCTTTTTGCAGCCATTGGCTTGCTGAAGCAGGAGACTGAGAATCTTCAGGATCTTGATCAATCTGCTGAGATGTTGATTCGATTTCTATGTGCTGTTCCTGGATGGGGTGAGAAAAATGTCCAGGTAATTTCATGAGCGTTGAAAATTCTTTTATGGACTTTTATACTTGATTTACAATTCAAACATGTTTGTGTGGAGCAGGTACAACAACAGGTTATTGAGGTCGTCACATACATAGCTTCTACTGTGAAAAGATTTCCAAAACGATGTGTGGTGCTCTGTGTTCTAGGTATGCAATTATTGATTTACATTTCCTTGATGTACTTGGAGGTGTCTTGAAAATCTGTTTGAGGTCATATGAGCCATTCTATTTGTGTTATGGAAGAAGCTCATAATGCTTTAGTGTATGCCCTGACTTGAATGTGTCCCATCTAAGAGAACCATCTTGTTTTTGGCCTGTTTTCACTAGTTTCTATCCCAGCTGATCAGTTTTTGTATTGTCTTAAAGACTATCGTTTTTGCTGCTCATTATGTGTATTCTTATATCTGTGGCTTGCCTGATGCTTTTTTCAGGTTGTCTAGAGTGTAATGATTTCTGATACAACATATTTGTTGTGTGTTTGATGTTTTCAGGCATCAGCGAAAGGGTTGCAGACATTAAAACACGTTCCCAAGCGATGAAATGTCTTACTACTTTTTCTGAGGCAGTTGGTCCTGGATTTGTTTTTGATAGAGTAAGTAGATTTATTTGTTTTTTGAATAGGTTTTTGATGATTTTTTTAAACCTTTATATACATAGCACTCACAAGATGTTTCTATCTCTTTAAGCTTTACAAAATCATGAAAGATCACAAGAATCCCAAGGTTTTAAGTGAAGGCATTTCATGGATGGTCTCTGCAGTTGAAGATTTTGGAGTTTCCCATATAAAGTTAAAGGTGCGTTTATGGGTGATCTATGTGTCATGTTTAATAAGAGATTTTCAAGATACACTATCACTTACGGTAAACAAGCTGAGGTTGCAGGATTTGATTGATTTCTGTAAAGACATTGGGCTGCAATCCAGCAATGCTGCAATCAGGAATGCAACAATCAAACTTATTGGAATCTTACATAAGTTTGTTGGCCCAGGTAAATTTCTTTAATAGCTCAAGTTTAGTTGGTCGTGAATTGACACCCTAATAGTGTTCCAACTTCCAAGTTTTGCTTTCTTGCAGACATTAAAGGTTTTCTCACTGATGTCAAGCCTGCTCTTCTAAGCGCTTTAGATGCTGAGTATGAAAAAAACCCATATGAGGTACAATATGGACAATGAGACATGTTCTCCTTCAACTTCTTTGAGTTGCCTTACCTGATACTTAATATGATAATTGACAGGGTGCTGCTGTTGCTCCTAAGAAATCAGTCAAATCCTTAGATTCAGGATCATCCATCTCTGCTGCTGGATCTGATGGACTGCCACGTGAAGATATCAGTGCAAAGATAACACCTAACCTGTTGAAAGATCTAGGCAGTCCTGACTGGAAAGTATGAGATTCATTTTCATGACTCGGACATTTTCTCATTGTTAGCTTTCACTGTCATCATGTAGATTTAATATGTTTGTCTGGATCTATAGGTTCGTTTGGAGTCTATTGAGGCCGTTAATAAAATTTTGGAAGAAGCACATAAACGTATACAACCTGCTGGAACAGGTATGTTGCACTTCAAATAATATTTGAAATTAGTCCATAAATAATTACAATTCATTTTGATCTCGGGGTTCTGTATTTGCCCAACCACCAGTGGAGTTGTTTGGTGCTCTTAGGGGCCGTCTGTGTGATAGCAACAAAAACTTGGTGATGGCAACTTTGGCTACCATTGGTGGTCTTGCATCTGCAATGGGTTCTCCTGTTGAGAAATCCAGTAAGGTTGGTAAACTACTAATTCAACAAACTGTATCAGCTATTCTTGTTCAATCAAGATATTGGATCTTGTTGATGTAATAACTCACCATTGTTGTTTATTTAGGGAATTTTGTCAGATGTGCTCAAGTGTCTGGGTGATAACAAGAAGCACATGAGAGAATGCACTCTAAATACTTTAGATTTGTGGATTCTGGCTGTTCACCTTGATAAAATGGTACATTGTGATCTATGGTGATTCCTGACTTGCTTTCTCCTATTTTTGGTTTCTAAATTATGCTTTTCTCTGGCAAATTTTCTAGGTGCCATACATCACAACTGCATTGGCTGATCCAAAACTTGGAGCAGATGGGCGTAAAGACCTTTTTGATTGGTTAACAAGGTATTTATCAAAGGAAAATGAGTTGACTGATGCTTCACACCTTATAAAGCCAACAGCTGCTGCTTTGACCGTGAGTCTTAACCTGGAGTTGATTGGTTGCATTTTCCTCAAGAATATGCATTCTAAGTAGTATTTGCTTTACTGTTGTTCAGGATAAATCAGCAGAAGTTCGTAAGGCAGCTGAATGTTGTATTGGTGAAGTTCTCAGAGTTTGTGGACAAGAGGCAGTATGGGAGTTTTCCAATGCTCAATTGTTTATTCATTTTCGGAACATGATGATATGGATTAACAACACTTATTTTTCTTTTGTTCTAATTGTGCAGGCTACTAAATCTCTCAAGGATCTGAAGGGATCTGCCTTGGCTCTTGTACTTGAGCGGATAAAGCCTTCTGCGATGATTGAAGGTATTTTGTTGCAAGTTTTGTCCTACAAGTTGACCGTTGACATTTCTTGACTTTTATCATATTTGTTTTTATTTGCTGCCTTTAGATGTCACAGATTCGACAAGATCGATGCCTGGTGGTTTGGCTTCAAGGCCCACCATAAAGAATGGGAAACTAGGAGCAAACATTGGCAATGATCGTATGTCTAGACCTGGCACGAAGACCACATCAATGGTGCATATTTCTTCAGAAAAATGTTCCAACAAGAGCTTATTTCTGATAAAACAATAGAAATTTGAGGCCAATGTTCTTTATTTATGATATACTTTTACATTGTTGCAGAGAAATGTTCCAACAAGAGCTTCAAAAGTTGACCCTTTTGCTTCTGCTCAAGATCTTGCAGTCCAGTCTCAGCCTTTATTTAATGTCAAGGACTCAAATAAGGTGTGTTTTTGTAGCGGAAATAATCTTTTAATTTTCCTGAGTTATTTTTTGAAAGAACTCTTTTATGATTTTGCATACATGCAGGAAGAAAGAGAGAGGCTTATTATCCGAAGATTCAAATTTGAGGAACCACGCCCTGAGCAAATTCAGGAGCTGGAGGTTTGCATTTTGAATGATCTAATATTGAAGTTTCTTTTCTGGAACCTATCCTATCTCATACTGTTTGATCAATGAAAGAAAATGCTTAAATGAAATTCTTAATTTTCATTGTGCATATTCTTGTACTTGTTTTTATCTCCTGATCTATTACTCACCAATCTTTTTCTATCAACCACTACTAAATTCTTCCCCCCATGAATTTGAGATATTGACATTCTGTTTCTAATTGTCTATGATCTAAACAAATGAATTGAAATAGTATGAATTGATTTTCTTAAGTTGGTAAATCATAAATTTTACTTCACAAATGTTGTAGCTATCTGTTTTTCTTGTGCTTCTGTTTAGAAAACATGTGTATTTTGAGAAGATTTGGTACTTAATATATTATTGGTCTAGTCTTCGTATCTGAATCCACATACATTAAGTAGAGTTGTATAACTTGTTTGTATCTTGTCCAATCCATGATTTGCTCTATCTTAAATATCAATGTTATATATCCATGCAAATTGCTATAAATAAGAACAATAACCAGATGCTTTGTTTTTAAAAATCCTTCTGGGGGCCTCACCATGGTCATTGGCCAAGTAGCTGGGTTCCATTCAATTGATCAGGTGATAACCAATCCATGAGTCAGGTCTGTGCAAAGGTAGCACAAACTTCAACATATATGGTCCGGATTGCATAAAAGAATTTTCTTTCAGCAATTTCTGAGTGTAGTTTTTCTTATTAAGAATCAAACTTTATTTTCTTATTGAGAATCAATGATCCATCTTTACTTTATCTCCACTACAGTATGAGTTTGTGAAGCATTTCCGAGAAGACCTACATAGGCGATTGTTAAGCACAGATTTCAAGAAGCAAGTAGATGGGCTTGAGTTGTTGCACAAGGTTGATTTTTTTCCATTTCAATTTCTACTAGAAAATTACTAATGTGTATCATATATTGGTAACACATGTCTTTTTCTTTCCATATAGGCTCTGCCATCACACAGAAAAGAATTATTTGAACTTCTTGACATACTCTTGAGGTGGTTTGTTTTGCGGTTTTGTGAGTCAAACACAACATGCTTGTTGAAGGTATGACATCTCGAGTTTGTTTATGGTACATGGCTTCTAGGTTGCAAGTTTGAAACTGTGTAAAGTTTGAAGCACTGAAGTTCTTTCTCTGTTTGAATATAATTTGCAGGTGCTTGAATTCCTTCCTGAGCTTTTTGCTGTTTCAAAAGATGAGGGTTACACTCTGACTGAGGCAGAAGCTGCAATGTTTCTTCCATGTCTAGTAGAGAAGGTTGTTTGCATTATGATGGTGCTTATTTTGGCTTGTGGTTATGATCTTACGCATTATTGTCAGATTTTTTAATTCATAAATTGGTCCTTTTCTTATGATTTATTTTAAATATGTATGGAAGAGCATATTTAACTCTCCATAGTTGGGTCACATGGTATTAAGACTGCATTTACTTTGTGGTGTATGATAACTTGATCTTATTTTATATTGCAGTCTGGTCATAACATTGAAAAGCTCAGGGAGAAGATGCGTGAATTAATGAAGAGAATTGTTAACATCTATTCAGCATCAAAATTCCTTCCTTATGTTTTGGAGGGCTTGCGCTCGAAGAATAATCGTACTCGAATAGAATGTGTCGATTTTATTGAATACTTAATTGATCATTATGGAACTGAGGTTAAGTTCTAACCAACATACATGAGTGGTCTTCGTCGTCCAATTACGGCAGATGCTTATTGTTTTCTAATTGCATTCAGATTAGTGGACAGTTGAAATCTTTGCAACTAGTTGCTAGTTTAACATCAGAGCGAGATGGTGAAATTAGGAAGGCTGCTCTTAACACAATGGCTACTGCTTACAAAAACCTCGGTATGCTCTTTTTGTGCCTTAAATTTAAATTAGTTACGGGGTTATCTTTTGTGTTAAGAGCACCTTGATTTGTTGATGTATTTGTTTTGCGTTTTTTGCATACATCAATTTGAAAGGGTATACCATGTTGAGTTCCTGATGGTGGTTGGTCTCTTTATTATGTATATGTATTGATGTGAATTTTTCCCTCTTGGACAGGGGAAGATGTATGGAGATATGTTGGGAAACTATCTGATGCTCAAAGGAGTATGCTTGATGATAGGTTTAAATGGAAGGTTAGTTCAAAATTTCCATCTGTGTTGGTCCAAATAGATGATGAAGCGATGCATTATTTCTGACGTAGGAAAAATAATAGGTTGGCAAGTTGTCGTTATAATTGTTCTTCTTACTGGATTCTTCTTTTTTTTCTTGTTCAGGCAAGGGAGATGGATAAGAGAAAAGAAGGCCGGCCTGGTGAGACTAGAAATGCGTTAAGGCGTTCAGTTAGAGAAAATGGGTATGTTTTGTTCTTTCCCTCCTTTTTTCTTGCACATATGTATGTACCAAAGGTTTTAAAAAGTGTATGCATGCAGTATTGTTTTTGATCACCGTATACAACATATATTGGATACACTCACTTATGCGGATGAATAGATTGTCTCTCTTTTTAATTTATTTAAATAAAAATTATGTTCATAAATGTATACTTAGGAAGTTTAAAAAAAAATTCAACAGACAAGCCACCACCATCCAAAGAATTAGGTAGAGAATAGAATTTGAGTAGTGAGTTGATTGAGACTGATTAATGTACCTGAGCCGATAGTAGTTTGTCCACTATGATTATGCAGATGCATAAATCCACATGTTAACCACAGGTATTATATATGTTATGTGGTCTCATTACTTAAACCAAGTATTTACTTTTTATATGTTCTTACATTTGTTTACGTGACAACCTGATGGATTCCTTTGGTTTGCAAACTGCAAGTACTAGATGCATTAGCCCTCCCATCATACATCTTTTAATTGACTTCATTTAAAATTAGTTTTGTATTTTTAGTTGTATAATGTGTTTTAACATTGTTCTACTCTGCATTTTGCTTCTTTATAATGAGTGCTTTTTCAATCTTGTCTATTTGCCATTAACCTGATTTTTTTTACATTCTCAATTTCATGTTGAATTTGCAGGCTAGATATGGCAGAGCAGAGTGGAGAAATCTACTCACGGGCTGTCTCTGTTCCGATGGCAGCTAGGTATGTCTTTGTTCCACAATGGTATAATGTGGTTCTCATGATATGCTATACACACAAGATATGACTTTGATGTTTTTTTTTCCCCATAATTTCTGTTTCCTTGATCATGAATACTCATCAGGGACAATGTTGCTTATGCTGATTCTGAGGAAAGGCATATTCTAGCCCGACAGTTCGGCACTGCAAATGGTCCAACTGATTGGCATGAAGCTCTTGATGTCATTGCATTAGGTTTGCCTGACCAGGTCTGTTGTTTGAAAGATTTAACTTGTATTAGTGTTTTCTTTCTTGTGGAGTCACTTTCTTGTAATGGCAAGTTGATTTTGATAATTTATATTGCTTTACTGATTGCACCATTTGAAAGCAACAATTGCATGTCTTCAACTAAATGTATGGCGGGGCTGATTCAGATGCATCTGTTTCTATAATCTCATCTGGACACGATGTGTTTTTGTGTGCCACCTCATAATCCACACACTCTTTACTTTTTGCAGTCAGTTGAAGGTATGAAAGTAATATGCCATGAGCTGACACAAGTTGCTGGTGACCCTGAGAATAGTGCGATTGAAGATCTATCTAAGGATGCAGATAGATTGGTTTCCTGTCTAGCGACAATGGTAATTGAATTTGTTCTGTTATCCCATGCAATAGTTCTATTGTCCATATGCTTATCAACATAAGATCAAATTATGCAGGTTCCTAATACCTTTAACTTCAGCCTCTCTGGAGCTTCTTCAAGATCTTGTAAATATGTACTTAATACACTAATGCAGGTATTTTTTCTTACAGGGAAATTTTTGTTCTTTTGTTTGTTCAGTCCTGAGAAAAATTATATTTGATTAATGGTTTTTCTGCAGACCTTCCAGATCAAAAAACTTGCTCATGCTGTGAAAGAGAGTACATTAGACAACCTTATCACTGAACTTCTTCTTTGGCTTTTGGATGAAAGAGTTCCTCTAATGGATGATGGTAGCCAATTATTGAAAGCACTTAATGTTTTGATGCTCAAAATTCTGGTCAGCAATATTTTTGTTTTCTTTTCATTTATGTTGTATACAGTTTTGACTATATATCTCATGAAGTTTTTCTTTGTTTCTTTTTTTTGTCCATATGAACAGGATAATGCAGAGAGAACATCATCTTTTGTGGTGCTAATTAACTTGTTGAGACCTTTGGACCCTTCAAGGTGGCCATCCCCTGTATCTGCTGATGCTTTCATTACCCGAAATCAGAAGTTTTCAGATCTAGTTGTTAAATGTTTAATTAAACTGACCAAGGTAACAATTAATAGTACTTCAAAGAAGTTCATAGATAGTGCACATTATTCTTTTTGGTTTATACTATGTGGTTCATGCAGGTCTTACAAACCACAATATACGAAGTTGATCTTGACCGTATTCTTGAAAGCATTCATGTATACTTGCAAGAACTTGGAATGGAAGAGATACGAAGGAGGTATCTTTTGCTTTCTTATTAATGGAAGGGTTGTATTGATTTAGTTTTTTTCTGATCATTTTTTTTGTTGCTTTAAGGGCTGGAGCTGACGATAAGCCACTTCGGATGGTTAAAACTGTTCTGCATGAACTCGTGAAGCTCCGTGGAACGGCTATAAAAGGTCACCTTTCGATGGTACCTATAGATACAGAACCTCAACCTATCATTCTTGCTTATATTGACCTAAATCTTCAGGTAATATACTGAAATTGTGAAGCTTGTAAATCTTCATAGATGATTTGATTGACATTTTTTTTCTTTCTTTAAAGACCCTTGCAGCTGCTAGAATGTTGACTCCATCTGGCCCCATGGGACAAACACATTGGGGTGACACTGCTTCAAACAGTCCAGCTCCAGCAACACATTCTGCTGATGCTCAATTAAAGGTGCTGCTCGACTTTGGCACTAATGATTTCTATTTCCTTGTAATTAGTGGCTTTAATGTACTGTTCATATCACTATTTGTTACTCGGCTTTATAAATACCCTCATTTCTAACAAGTTTGACATTTCTGTACTTTGCACAGTGATACCTTTTTTGTATTGCTTGTTTAATTGCTATCCTTTTTGTTGCTTTCTTAAATTGCAATAGCAAGAGCTTGCTGCTGTATTTAAGAAAATTGGTGACAAGCAAACATGTACCATTGGGCTATACGAACTCTATCGGATTACCCAACTCTACCCTAAGGTAAGATCTAGTTGGAAACAAATTTTTTTGGGTTCATTTGATAACTGTTTATTTTGAGATATATAATACTGAATCTCTGAGTTTTTTTGTAGGTTGATATATTTTCACAGCTCCAAAATGCAAGTGAGGCTTTTAGAACTTATATTAGAGATGGACTGGCCCAGGTTAGCTGGACATTTCTTCATTGAAATGCTCTACCATGTAACTTGTGTTGATTGTATC
>CP136895.1:83197500-83212500 GCA_034359265.1 Canna indica
TTTCCTCCTCAAGGCCTCTTCGAACTTGTCCAATCCCCGCGCCGGTGCCCAATTCCATGGCCTTACTGTCAAGAAAGGCCTCAATCCTAACATATATGTAGATACAGCTCTTGTCAATATGTACGCCACATGTGGCTCTTTGCCGGAAGCTAAGAAAGCATTCGACGAAATGCCCCAACGAAACTCCGTCTCTTGGAACGCAATGTTGACGGGTTTTGCGAGTAGGGGTGAGCTTGCCTTTGCAAAATTGGTTTTCGATCAAATGCCTGAACGCAATGTGATTTCCTGGACCGGCTTGATCGACGGACTCACCCGAGCTCGGAGGCCGCTCGAAGCTTTGGTCCTGTTTGGTCAGATGATGGCAAAAGGCATCAGCCCAACAGAGATCACTGTGCTGGCCATTGCTCCTGCGATCTCTAATCTCGGATCCCTCGATAAGGTGGAATCATTGCATGCTTATTGCGAGAAACATTGCCTTCCTTTGCTAGATATCCGTGTGGAGAATTCTTTGATCGACATGTACGCAAAGTGTGGATCGATCGAGAGCTCATTCAAGTTTTTCAAGCTCATGGGAGATCGAAGGAACTCGGTTTCCTGGACCTCTATGATCACTGGAGTCGCCATGCACGGAATGGCAAATGGTGCCGTGAAACTGTTTGATGAAATGCGGAGCCTCAATGCCAAGCCAAACAGGGTGACGTTCTTGAGCATTCTGAATGCCTGCAATCACGGAGGGCTAGTGGAAGCAGGATTGAGATTTTTCATCAGCATGGTTTACGATTACGGGATCGAGCCGGAAATTAAGCATTATGGCTGCATGATCGACTTGTTGGGAAGAGCTGGCAGGTTGAGCGAGGCTGAAGATATGATAGCTGGTATGCCAATGAAGGTGAATGCTATTGTGTGGAGGACTCTGTTGGGGGGTTGCAGCAAGCATGGTGAAGTGGAGATTGGGGAGAGGGTGATGAAGAGGATAGTTGAATTGGAGGATTACAGTGGAGAGACTACATTGTCTTATCTAATATGCTTACAATGTAGTCTCCACTGTAATCCTCCAATTCAACTATCCTCTTCATCACCCTCTCCCCAATCTCCACTTCACCATGCTTGCTGCAACCCCCCAACAGAGTCCTCCACACAATAGCATTCACCTCCATTGGCATACCAGCTATCATATCTTCAGCCTCGCTCAACCTGCCAGCTCTTCCCAACAAGTCGATCATGCAGCCATAATGCTTAATTTCCGGCTCGATCCCGTAATCGTAAACTATGCTGATGAAAAATCTCAATCCTGCTTCCACTAGCCCTCCGTGATTGCAGGCATTCAGAATGCTCAAGAACGTCACCCTGTTTGGCTTGGCATTGAGGCTCCGCATTTCATCAAACAGTTTCACGGCACCATTTGCCATTCCGTGCATGGCGAATCCAGTGATCATAGAGGTCCAGGAAACCGAGTTCCTTCGATCTCCCATGAGCTTGAAAAACTTGAATGAGCTCTCGATCGATCCACACTTTGCGTACATGTCGATCAAAGAATTCTCCACACGGATATCTAGCAAAGGAAGGCAACGTTTCTCGCAATAAGCATGCAATGATTCCACCTTATCGAGGGATCCGAGATTAGAGATTGCAGGAGCAATGGCCAGCACAGTGATCTCTGTTGGGCTGATGCCTTTTGCCATCATCTGACCAAACAGGACCAAAGCTTCGAGCGGCCTCCGAGCTCGGGTGAGTCCGTCGATCAAGCCGGTCCAGGAAATCACATTGCGTTCAGGCATTTGATCGAAAACCAATTTTGCAAAGGCAAGCTCACCCCTACTCGCAAAACCCGTCAACATTGCGTTCCAAGAGACGGAGTTTCGTTGGGGCATTTCGTCGAACGCTTTCTTAGCTTCCGGCAAAGAGCCACATGTGGCGTACATATTGACAAGAGCTGTATCTACATATATGTTAGGATTGAGGCCTTTCTTGACAGTAAGGCCATGGAACTGGGCACCGACGCGGGGATTGGACAAGTTCGAAGAGGCCTTGAGGAGGAAAGAGAAAGTGAAGGTGTCGGTGGGGAGGGGGTGGCAGCAGAGCTGCTCCATTTGTTTGTAGAGATGGATGGCTTCTTGGGGGAAGCAGCCCAGGGCGTAGTGGCGTATGAGGGTGTTCCACACTCTGAGACCAGTTTGGTTCGTGTGGTGGCGGTGGAGACCTGCCGTAAGGAGAACAGAGTGCACTTGGAGCGAAGGAGCTCGCTTGGGCTGGTTGCTTGACTGATGGATGATGAAGGGATATGATTTGCAATCAGGCCTCTCTTTCCTCTTGTACCATAAATCTCCTGATTCCTGATTCAAGCTCAACGAGATTTAGGGCTCACATAACTTATTTAGACATAAAATAACTGTATTAATTTTGCAATGAATACAAATCTAGGTCACATTGCTGAAAGATCTATGAATTTCATGAATCACCATAAATATCACTAGTTTTTTCCTTGAACTAGTCATGAAATGAAATATTGCGCATGTTTAATTTAACCACAAAATTTGATTGCTTTTCTTTGATATCTTGGTTATTTATGATATTAATTATATGTGACACAAGGAATGATTCTAGTAATAAGCTTATTTTTCCTAAATATGCTCCAAAGGAAGTTGTAGTTTGAAATTTTATTGTGCTTATGATACCCAACTTGTTGCTATTGTATTAGGAATTTGAACTGTAATCTAACAAAGTCAAATTTATCTTATGTTTACTGTTCTTTTGCTACATTCTTGCTAGCCAACTGCTTGGTATTAATTATGTGGAAAACAAGTGAAATCATTGAAGTAATTCCCTAAATTTCCCTTAATTATTGTGAAGAAAAATGGCAATTCACTATCTTTTATTTTCTGACAAAAAATTGTATGTTGCTTATGTGGATTTTCAAACTGTAATCTTGCCAGTTATTTTAGATTAGTTTAGTAATATAATAATTTTATCGTCGCATGGGTTTTTTACTTTATTCTAAAGGATCCATTGTTGTTGTAACTGCAGATGTAAAAGTGGCTGTTAAAAATAAGGTTCCACTTGTGCGGTCATTAACATTAAACTGGCTCACATTTTTTATTGAGACAAACAATAAAGCAACAATTCTTAAAATGCACAAGGATTATGTGCCAATATTTTTGGAGGTAAGCAAGAATGTTTCTTAGCACTTCCTTGACAACACAATAGTTGACTAGTTTTAACATTTCTTTTGACCTACTCATGCAATCCTGTTGAGATATGCAGAGCCTTAATGATGGAACACCTGAAGTGAGAGATGCAGCATTTGCTGCATTAGCAGCTATAGCTAAGGTACTTTCAAGATGCATTTCATAACTTTTCACCAGTGGATATTGTTGCTATTTTATGTGGAGAAAATGCCAACTATTTCTTATTGGTACATTGTTCTAGATGGTCGGTATGAGGCCTTTAGAGAGATCACTAGAGAAACTCGATGATGTCAGAAAAAAGAAGCTCTCTGATATGATTGGAAACGGCGAGGCCTCTACTTCAGGATCAGGTGTCCAAATCTTGTTATATTCTCGTTAATTTTGTTAGTCATTAGCTTCATTCTTCTCAGGATTTTTTATACTTATCTTTTGTTGACTGTTTCCAGTTTCAAACTCAAATTCAACTGCAAGTACATGTGGTCAAGGGGTGAGTTTTTTTTTTCTTGTTTCCTTTGTTATGATCTTGTTGTTGATCGTTAATGTTTTTGTTACCTTACTCATCTGTTGTTTGTGGTGGTTAACCACGTGTATCTATCATCATTACTGTGATTTAGTTGGACCTGAGAACGAGGTGTCTGTTGTTAGTTATCTTGCGGGGGGGGGTGGGGGGGGGTGGGGGTGTGGGGGTGGGGGTGGGGGTTGGTGGCATGGTTTAAAATCTCGGTACTGGTACCGATTTCGGTCACCGGCCGGTACCAGTACGAAAATTGCATACCGGCCGCCTTTTTTTTTTGAGAGGGTTAGATATAACTCCAATAATACATAATTGATGAATAAATGCTTAATATTAATATTCAAATGTCAAATACATGAATACAATGTTTAAAAGCCATTTGGTACTGTATTAGGGTTTTTCATAAATACAAGAGAATCATTACATTTGAGTTTATATAGGATGACACAAGTCCACAACCCAAAGAGAATCATTAGCGGGACCGTCGAAGACTCTGCGTAGCGCAACATAAGACGTAGTGCAACATAAGATCGTACCAACACATGGTATTCATCATCTCAGCACCCGGAGATTTTTTAGACCCTTTGGGTTGTGGACTTGTGTCGTCCTATATAAACTACAATGTAATGATTCTCTTGTATCTGTGAAAATCCGGCCCCAAACGGCTATAGAGCCGTTTGGGTTACTTTTCATCATACCGCCCGTTATGCACATAATACTGCTCGGTTTGGGCGGTATATGCCGAAAAATGTGGCCGACAGCCTTGTCGGGCTGTCGGCCACCCGTTGCCAATGGCGCTCAACGCCGTTGGCAACGCCAACGTTGAAAAGTTATCATACCTCCCGATATCGCTCATACCGGGCGGTATGATACATATACCGCCCTTACCGGGCGGTATATGGCAAAAATACCGCCATAAACCGCCCGGTATACATAATATACCTGGTATTTTCAAATACCGGGTATATCGTATACCGGAAATATCAAAAATCGGTATATACCGCCCTTAACGTACCGTTTCGGGCGATTTTTTAAGCCATGGTTGGTGGAATACAATAGTTATCTTTCTTTTGTGAGCTATTCTTGTCGCTAGTTGCTACCCTTTGACTGATCATATTCATAGGTGCTCATCCACAGGAGTTGCTGCTGCCTCCATGTTTATGGTCACCATGCTTTCCATTTGTGTCTGTTTGATCTGGCATAGCTTATAAATTTGATCTTTTATCTCTTATATAGTCATAAACTCATAATGCTATATAATATATTAATATTGTATGCTGTTTTTATAAGTTTAAAGGGTTTAAGTTTTATTTAATTACACCATATGTAAAGACATGTTTGAGATTCTTTTTAAATTTTGTCTATTTTCATTGTTCCAATTCCACCTTTTCTATTCTATTGTTTTATATTTGAATTAATCTTTTGTAGATTCTTTCCTAGTTCAATAAGTGTTATCCATCATATCACCATTGGATGATCCTAAGATAGAAGATGATATGTGGTCCTTGTGTACAATAGACATATTTACATGGAATGAAGTAAATTGACTACCAGCAATTATGAATATCAAATCATAGTATATTTAGAAGCTTTAGACGTTATGATATGTCCATCATCTGAAAGTTATTCTCAGCAACAGAGTTTGCAACCAGATGGCATGGAACATGAAATTTCTTGATTTTGTTAGTGCTGCCATTAATTTCCAGATTTTGTTTGATATTACTTATGGTTCATTGGAAATTTTCAAATCAATTCTTGCAATATGTCAAATCATTTCTTAATTATATCAAGCATCTTCATAGAGTAATTTTCTTTTTTATTTCTTTCTGTTTAATTAACTGCACTTCAACAGGATTCATATTAGGCTTTTTGCCAATTTAGGTTTATTAGTACACTTACTATTGGTGATAATAACTTATTTATATTTAAATATGTATTGTGTTCATTGGAATTTAGGTTTCTGACAGCGCATTTGTAAGGCGTTCTGCTGCAAGTATGCTTAGCGGGAAGAAACCTGCCCAAGCAGTGGTGACTTATGATTTCTTATTTTATAAATGATTCTTCACTATTGAACTATGGAATATCAATTTGAACTTAAGTAAATGTTTTTGTCAGCCCGCTGCTAAGAAAAGTGTTGCAGTAAAGGGTATTGTAAAAAAGGCTGATGGGGTTGGACAAAATAAGGCTTCAGTATTAGTTGAGACTGAAGATGTTGAGGTAATTTTCATAGTGAGGCTCAATATATCTGTTCTTGTATAAGCTTTGAATGAATTATATGCAAAAAGAAAGAAAGAATGGTAATAAAGGCTGATGCTGTAAAGTTAACTTTTTTGTTTCCCTTTTAATGTCATTAAATCAATGTGTTATGCTTTACTGTTGTTTGATTTTTCATTTACTTGTTAAATGGCAGCCAGGAGAAATGAGTTTAGAGGAAATTGAAGGAAGATTGGGTTCACTTATAAAGGCTGAAACTATTTCTCAACTAAAGAGTGGTGTTTGGAAGGAACGACTTGAAGGTTTTTATCCTCGTTTTTGTCTCTTGTTTTCTTCCCTTTTTCAAAGGAATCTGTTGATTAAGAGTCTGATTTTATTTATTTCTTCGTGCACTCTAAATTGTCTGTCACATTTGCATATGCAAGTAGTTAAACATAGAATATGCATGAATAGGATTCTGGTTTCCTTATTTGATTGTAGTTATGCATTTCATTTGTTCTTTTTTGCTAGGATTGAAGAAAGTTTACATTTTAAGAAATAAACAGGATATATTTGGGCAGCCTTAGGTTTAACTGATTTCCGTCTTGTCTTTATTTCAATTAGAGGGTCTTTTGCCAAAGTATTTAGTATTTTACAGTAATTGCCGTTTTCTGATCTCTCTTATTTGTCTTTTTTTTTACAAAAATAAATAAATTCAAATGCATATTATGCTTTCAGATATGCTGACCAATCTTCTGGTCAGTTTGAATTTTCAGAACTTGTTCATAGAACATTAACTACTAGGTAGTTAAAATCTGCACAATTTTTCATTGCTTCAATACTATGTGTGATTTCTTATTGCGGTCAAGCGAATAATTGCCTTTTGTGGATGATCAATATTACCGAACAAGCTGTCTTTTTGCAGCCATTGGCTTGCTGAAGCAGGAGACTGAGAATCTTCAGGATCTTGATCAATCTGCTGAGAAGTTGATTCGATTTCTATGTGCTGTTCCTGGATGGGGTGAGAAAAATGTCCAGGTAATTTCATGAGCGTTGAAAATTCTTTTATGGACTTTTATACTTGATTTACAATTCAAACATGTTTGTGTGGAGCAGGTACAACAACAGGTTATTGAGGTCGTCACATACATAGCTTCTACTGTGAAAAGATTTCCAAAACGATGTGTGGTGCTCTGTGTTCTAGGTATGCAATTATTGATTTACATTTCCTTGATTTACTTGGAGGTGTCTTGAAAATCTGTTTGAGGTCATATGAGCCATTCTATTTGTGTTATGGAAGAAGCTCATAATGCTTTAGTGTATGCCCTGACTTGAATGTGTCCCATCTAAGAGAACCATCTTGTTTTTGGCCTGTTTTCACTAGTTTCTATCCCAGCTGATCAGTTTTTGTATTGTCTTAAAGACTATCGTTTTTGCTGCTCATTATGTGTATTCTTATATCTGTGGCTTGCCTGATGCTTTTTTCAGGTTGTCTAGAGTGTAATGATTTCTGATACAACATATTTGTTGTGTGTTTGATGTTTTCAGGCATCAGCGAAAGGGTTGCAGACATTAAAACACGTTCCCAAGCGATGAAATGTCTTACTACTTTTTCTGAGGCAGTTGGTCCTGGATTTGTTTTTGATAGAGTAAGTAGATTTATTTGTTTTTTGAATAGGTTTTTGATGATTTTTTTAAACCTTTATATACATAGCACTCACAAGATGTTTCTATCTCTTTAAGCTTTACAAAATCATGAAAGATCACAAGAATCCCAAGGTTTTAAGTGAAGGCATTTCATGGATGGTCTCTGCAGTTGAAGATTTTGGAGTTTCCCATATAAAGTTAAAGGTGCGTTTATGGGTGATCTATGTGTCATGTTTAATAAGAGATTTTCAAGATACACTATCACTTACGGTAAACAAGCTGAGGTTGCAGGATTTGATTGATTTCTGTAAAGACATTGGGCTGCAATCCAGCAATGCTGCAATCAGGAATGCAACAATCAAACTTATTGGAATCTTACATAAGTTTGTTGGCCCAGGTAAATTTCTTTAATAGCTCAAGTTTAGTTGGTCGTGAATTGACACCCTAATAGTGTTCCAACTTCCAAGTTTTGCTTTCTTGCAGACATTAAAGGTTTTCTCACTGATGTCAAGCCTGCTCTTCTAAGCGCTTTAGATGCTGAGTATGAAAAAAACCCATATGAGGTACAATATGGACAATGAGACATGTTCTCCTTCAACTTCTTTGAGTTGCCTTACCTGATACTTAATATGATAATTGACAGGGTGCTGCTGTTGCTCCTAAGAAATCAGTCAAATCCTTAGATTCAGGATCATCCATCTCTGCTGCTGGATCTGATGGACTGCCACGTGAAGATATCAGTGCAAAGATAACACCTAACCTGTTGAAAGATCTAGGCAGTCCTGACTGGAAAGTATGAGATTCATTTTCATGACTCGGACATTTTCTCATTGTTAGCTTTCACTGTCATCATGTAGATTTAATATGTTTGTCTGGATCTATAGGTTCGTTTGGAGTCTATTGAGGCCGTTAATAAAATTTTGGAAGAAGCACATAAACGTATACAACCTGCTGGAACAGGTATGTTGCACTTCAAATAATATTTGAAATTAGTCCATAAATAATTACAATTCATTTTGATCTCGGGGTTCTGTATTTGCCCAACCACCAGTGGAGTTGTTTGGTGCTCTTAGGGGCCGTCTGTGTGATAGCAACAAAAACTTGGTGATGGCAACTTTGGCTACCATTGGTGGTCTTGCATCTGCAATGGGTTCTCCTGTTGAGAAATCCAGTAAGGTTGGTAAACTACTAATTCAACAAACTGTATCAGCTATTCTTGTTCAATCAAGATATTGGATCTTGTTGATGTAATAACTCACCATTGTTGTTTATTTAGGGAATTTTGTCAGATGTGCTCAAGTGTCTGGGTGATAACAAGAAGCACATGAGAGAATGCACTCTAAATACTTTAGATTTGTGGATTCTGGCTGTTCACCTTGATAAAATGGTACATTGTGATCTATGGTGATTCCTGACTTGCTTTCTCCTATTTTTGGTTTCTAAATTATGCTTTTCTCTGGCAAATTTTCTAGGTGCCATACATCACAACTGCATTGGCTGATCCAAAACTTGGAGCAGATGGGCGTAAAGACCTTTTTGATTGGTTAACAAGGTATTTATCAAAGGAAAATGAGTTGACTGATGCTTCACACCTTATAAAGCCAACAGCTGCTGCTTTGACCGTGAGTCTTAACCTGGAGTTGATTGGTTGCATTTTCCTCAAGAATATGCATTCTAAGTAGTATTTGCTTTACTGTTGTTCAGGATAAATCAGCAGAAGTTCGTAAGGCAGCTGAATGTTGTATTGGTGAAGTTCTCAGAGTTTGTGGACAAGAGGCAGTATGGGAGTTTTCCAATGCTCAATTGTTTATTCATTTTCGGAACATGATGATATGGATTAACAACACTTATTTTTCTTTTGTTCTAATTGTGCAGGCTACTAAATCTCTCAAGGATCTGAAGGGATCTGCCTTGGCTCTTGTACTTGAGCGGATAAAGCCTTCTGCGATGATTGAAGGTATTTTGTTGCAAGTTTTGTCCTACAAGTTGACCGTTGACATTTCTTGACTTTTATCATATTTGTTTTTATTTGCTGCCTTTAGATGTCACAGATTCGACAAGATCGATGCCTGGTGGTTTGGCTTCAAGGCCCACCATAAAGAATGGGAAACTAGGAGCAAACATTGGCAATGATCGTATGTCTAGACCTGGCACGAAGACCACATCAATGGTGCATATTTCTTCAGAAAAATGTTCCAACAAGAGCTTATTTCTGATAAAACAATAGAAATTTGAGGCCAATGTTCTTTATTTATGATATACTTTTACATTGTTGCAGAGAAATGTTCCAACAAGAGCTTCAAAAGTTGACCCTTTTGCTTCTGCTCAAGATCTTGCAGTCCAGTCTCAGCCTTTATTTAATGTCAAGGACTCAAATAAGGTGTGTTTTTGTAGCGGAAATAATCTTTTAATTTTCCTGAGTTATTTTTTGAAAGAACTCTTTTATGATTTTGCATACATGCAGGAAGAAAGAGAGAGGCTTATTATCCGAAGATTCAAATTTGAGGAACCACGCCCTGAGCAAATTCAGGAGCTGGAGGTTTGCATTTTGAATGATCTAATATTGAAGTTTCTTTTCTGGAACCTATCCTATCTCATACTGTTTGATCAATGAAAGAAAATGCTTAAATGAAATTCTTAATTTTCATTGTGCATATTCTTGTACTTGTTTTTATCTCCTGATCTATTACTCACCAATCTTTTTCTATCAACCACTACTAAATTCTTCCCCCCATGAATTTGAGATATTGACATTCTGTTTCTAATTGTCTATGATCTAAACAAATGAATTGAAATAGTATGAATTGATTTTCTTAAGTTGGTAAATCATAAATTTTACTTCACAAATGTTGTAGCTATCTGTTTTTCTTGTGCTTCTGTTTAGAAAACATGTGTATTTTGAGAAGATTTGGTACTTAATATATTATTGGTCTAGTCTTCGTATCTGAATCCACATACATTAAGTAGAGTTGTATAACTTGTTTGTATCTTGTCCAATCCATGATTTGCTCTATCTTAAATATCAATGTTATATATCCATGCAAATTGCTATAAATAAGAACAATAACCAGATGCTTTGTTTTTAAAAATCCTTCTGGGGGCCTCACCATGGTCATTGGCCAAGTAGCTGGGTTCCATTCAATTGATCAGGTGATAACCAATCCATGAGTCAGGTCTGTGCAAAGGTAGCACAAACTTCAACATATATGGTCCGGATTGCATAAAAGAATTTTCTTTCAGCAATTTCTGAGTGTAGTTTTTCTTATTAAGAATCAAACTTTATTTTCTTATTGAGAATCAATGATCCATCTTTACTTTATCTCCACTACAGTATGAGTTTGTGAAGCATTTCCGAGAAGACCTACATAGGCGATTGTTAAGCACAGATTTCAAGAAGCAAGTAGATGGGCTTGAGTTGTTGCACAAGGTTGATTTTTTTCCATTTCAATTTCTACTAGAAAATTACTAATGTGTATCATATATTGGTAACACATGTCTTTTTCTTTCCATATAGGCTCTGCCATCACACAGAAAAGAATTATTTGAACTTCTTGACATACTCTTGAGGTGGTTTGTTTTGCGGTTTTGTGAGTCAAACACAACATGCTTGTTGAAGGTATGACATCTCGAGTTTGTTTATGGTACATGGCTTCTAGGTTGCAAGTTTGAAACTGTGTAAAGTTTGAAGCACTGAAGTTCTTTCTCTGTTTGAATATAATTTGCAGGTGCTTGAATTCCTTCCTGAGCTTTTTGCTGTTTCAAAAGATGAGGGTTACACTCTGACTGAGGCAGAAGCTGCAATGTTTCTTCCATGTCTAGTAGAGAAGGTTGTTTGCATTATGATGGTGCTTATTTTGGCTTGTGGTTATGATCTTACGCATTATTGTCAGATTTTTTAATTCATAAATTGGTCCTTTTCTTATGATTTATTTTAAATATGTATGGAAGAGCATATTTAACTCTCCATAGTTGGGTCACATGGTATTAAGACTGCATTTACTTTGTGGTGTATGATAACTTGATCTTATTTTATATTGCAGTCTGGTCATAACATTGAAAAGCTCAGGGAGAAGATGCGTGAATTAATGAAGAGAATTGTTAACATCTATTCAGCATCAAAATTCCTTCCTTATGTTTTGGAGGGCTTGCGCTCGAAGAATAATCGTACTCGAATAGAATGTGTCGATTTTATTGAATACTTAATTGATCATTATGGAACTGAGGTTAAGTTCTAACCAACATACATGAGTGGTCTTCGTCGTCCAATTACGGCAGATGCTTATTGTTTTCTAATTGCATTCAGATTAGTGGACAGTTGAAATCTTTGCAACTAGTTGCTAGTTTAACATCAGAGCGAGATGGTGAAATTAGGAAGGCTGCTCTTAACACAATGGCTACTGCTTACAAAAACCTCGGTATGCTCTTTTTGTGCCTTAAATTTAAATTAGTTACGGGGTTATCTTTTGTGTTAAGAGCACCTTGATTTGTTGATGTATTTGTTTTGCGTTTTTTGCATACATCAATTTGAAAGGGTATACCATGTTGAGTTCCTGATGGTGGTTGGTCTCTTTATTATGTATATGTATTGATGTGAATTTTTCCCTCTTGGACAGGGGAAGATGTATGGAGATATGTTGGGAAACTATCTGATGCTCAAAGGAGTATGCTTGATGATAGGTTTAAATGGAAGGTTAGTTCAAAATTTCCATCTGTGTTGGTCCAAATAGATGATGAAGCGATGCATTATTTCTGACGTAGGAAAAATAATAGGTTGGCAAGTTGTCGTTATAATTGTTCTTCTTACTGGATTCTTCTTTTTTTTCTTGTTCAGGCAAGGGAGATGGATAAGAGAAAAGAAGGCCGGCCTGGTGAGACTAGAAATGCGTTAAGGCGTTCAGTTAGAGAAAATGGGTATGTTTTGTTCTTTCCCTCCTTTTTTCTTGCACATATGTATGTACCAAAGGTTTTAAAAAGTGTATGCATGCAGTATTGTTTTTGATCACCGTATACAACATATATTGGATACACTCACTTATGCGGATGAATAGATTGTCTCTCTTTTTAATTTATTTAAATAAAAATTATGTTCATAAATGTATACTTAGGAAGTTTAAAAAAAAATTCAACAGACAAGCCACCACCATCCAAAGAATTAGGTAGAGAATAGAATTTGAGTAGTGAGTTGATTGAGACTGATTAATGTACCTGAGCCGATAGTAGTTTGTCCACTATGATTATGCAGATGCATAAATCCACATGTTAACCACAGGTATTATATATGTTATGTGGTCTCATTACTTAAACCAAGTATTTACTTTTTATATGTTCTTACATTTGTTTACGTGACAACCTGATGGATTCCTTTGGTTTGCAAACTGCAAGTACTAGATGCATTAGCCCTCCCATCATACATCTTTTAATTGACTTCATTTAAAATTAGTTTTGTATTTTTAGTTGTATAATGTGTTTTAACATTGTTCTACTCTGCATTTTGCTTCTTTATAATGAGTGCTTTTTCAATCTTGTCTATTTGCCATTAACCTGATTTTTTTTACATTCTCAATTTCATGTTGAATTTGCAGGCTAGATATGGCAGAGCAGAGTGGAGAAATCTACTCACGGGCTGTCTCTGTTCCGATGGCAGCTAGGTATGTCTTTGTTCCACAATGGTATAATGTGGTTCTCATGATATGCTATACACACAAGATATGACTTTGATGTTTTTTTTTCCCCATAATTTCTGTTTCCTTGATCATGAATACTCATCAGGGACAATGTTGCTTATGCTGATTCTGAGGAAAGGCATATTCTAGCCCGACAGTTCGGCACTGCAAATGGTCCAACTGATTGGCATGAAGCTCTTGATGTCATTGCATTAGGTTTGCCTGACCAGGTCTGTTGTTTGAAAGATTTAACTTGTATTAGTGTTTTCTTTCTTGTGGAGTCACTTTCTTGTAATGGCAAGTTGATTTTGATAATTTATATTGCTTTACTGATTGCACCATTTGAAAGCAACAATTGCATGTCTTCAACTAAATGTATGGCGGGGCTGATTCAGATGCATCTGTTTCTATAATCTCATCTGGACACGATGTGTTTTTGTGTGCCACCTCATAATCCACACACTCTTTACTTTTTGCAGTCAGTTGAAGGTATGAAAGTAATATGCCATGAGCTGACACAAGTTGCTGGTGACCCTGAGAATAGTGCGATTGAAGATCTATCTAAGGATGCAGATAGATTGGTTTCCTGTCTAGCGACAATGGTAATTGAATTTGTTCTGTTATCCCATGCAATAGTTCTATTGTCCATATGCTTATCAACATAAGATCAAATTATGCAGGTTCCTAATACCTTTAACTTCAGCCTCTCTGGAGCTTCTTCAAGATCTTGTAAATATGTACTTAATACACTAATGCAGGTATTTTTTCTTACAGGGAAATTTTTGTTCTTTTGTTTGTTCAGTCCTGAGAAAAATTATATTTGATTAATGGTTTTTCTGCAGACCTTCCAGATCAAAAAACTTGCTCATGCTGTGAAAGAGAGTACATTAGACAACCTTATCACTGAACTTCTTCTTTGGCTTTTGGATGAAAGAGTTCCTCTAATGGATGATGGTAGCCAATTATTGAAAGCACTTAATGTTTTGATGCTCAAAATTCTGGTCAGCAATATTTTTGTTTTCTTTTCATTTATGTTGTATACAGTTTTGACTATATATCTCATGAAGTTTTTCTTTGTTTCTTTTTTTTGTCCATATGAACAGGATAATGCAGAGAGAACATCATCTTTTGTGGTGCTAATTAACTTGTTGAGACCTTTGGACCCTTCAAGGTGGCCATCCCCTGTATCTGCTGATGCTTTCATTACCCGAAATCAGAAGTTTTCAGATCTAGTTGTTAAATGTTTAATTAAACTGACCAAGGTAACAATTAATAGTACTTCAAAGAAGTTCATAGATAGTGCACATTATTCTTTTTGGTTTATACTATGTGGTTCATGCAGGTCTTACAAACCACAATATACGAAGTTGATCTTGACCGTATTCTTGAAAGCATTCATGTATACTTGCAAGAACTTGGAATGGAAGAGATACGAAGGAGGTATCTTTTGCTTTCTTATTAATGGAAGGGTTGTATTGATTTAGTTTTTTTCTGATCATTTTTTTTGTTGCTTTAAGGGCTGGAGCTGACGATAAGCCACTTCGGATGGTTAAAACTGTTCTGCATGAACTCGTGAAGCTCCGTGGAACGGCTATAAAAGGTCACCTTTCGATGGTACCTATAGATACAGAACCTCAACCTATCATTCTTGCTTATATTGACCTAAATCTTCAGGTAATATACTGAAATTGTGAAGCTTGTAAATCTTCATAGATGATTTGATTGACATTTTTTTTCTTTCTTTAAAGACCCTTGCAGCTGCTAGAATGTTGACTCCATCTGGCCCCATGGGACAAAC
>CP136895.1:83217500-83245000 GCA_034359265.1 Canna indica
AATCTCGTCCCAACATCGGGTTACCCTAAGCGAAAGGAAAGGAGTAAAAGGATTAGAATCCTACCGGCAGACTCCTCCAACTCCGATTCACCGGAGATCTTCCCGTCGCCGGCGCCTCCCAAGCTTCTGTCACCCTCTGCTGCTACAGGAACCGAGAGAAAAGAAGAGATTAGAGAGGGTTTAGGACTCATTTATATAGGATTTGAAATTTTGCAAATAACCCCCTCTAAGAATTATATTCACATCTAGGTCCAAAAGTTTCAGAGTATAACAAATATGCTACAGCACGTCACAGCACGCCATTCCCCGACATCGCCCTCCTTTCTGTCAGCGATCGATGTCGACGACCACCAGCTCCTCTCTGCCCTCCTCAAGCACCAGCCCAAGCGAGCTCCTTCGTTCCAAGTGCACTCCGTTCTCCTTACGGCAGGTCTCCACCGCCACCACACGAACCAAACTGGTCTCAGAGTGTGGAACACCCTCATACGCCACTACGCCCTGGGCTGCTTCCCCCAAGAAGCCATCCATCTCTACAAACAAATGGAGCAGCTCTGCTGCCACCCCCTCCCCAACGACACCTTCACTTTCTCTTTCCTCCTCAAGGCCTCTTCGAACTTGTCCAATCCCCGCGCCGGTGCCCAATTCCATGGCCTTACTGTCAAGAAAGGCCTCAATCCTAACATATATGTAGATACAGCTCTTGTCAATATGTACGCCACATGTGGCTCTTTGCCGGAAGCTAAGAAAGCATTCGACGAAATGCCCCAACGAAACTCCGTCTCTTGGAACGCAATGTTGACGGGTTTTGCGAGTAGGGGTGAGCTTGCCTTTGCAAAATTGGTTTTCGATCAAATGCCTGAACGCAATGTGATTTCCTGGACCGGCTTGATCGACGGACTCACCCGAGCTCGGAGGCCGCTCGAAGCTTTGGTCCTGTTTGGTCAGATGATGGCAAAAGGCATCAGCCCAACAGAGATCACTGTGCTGGCCATTGCTCCTGCGATCTCTAATCTCGGATCCCTCGATAAGGTGGAATCATTGCATGCTTATTGCGAGAAACATTGCCTTCCTTTGCTAGATATCCGTGTGGAGAATTCTTTGATCGACATGTACGCAAAGTGTGGATCGATCGAGAGCTCATTCAAGTTTTTCAAGCTCATGGGAGATCGAAGGAACTCGGTTTCCTGGACCTCTATGATCACTGGAGTCGCCATGCACGGAATGGCAAATGGTGCCGTGAAACTGTTTGATGAAATGCGGAGCCTCAATGCCAAGCCAAACAGGGTGACGTTCTTGAGCATTCTGAATGCCTGCAATCACGGAGGGCTAGTGGAAGCAGGATTGAGATTTTTCATCAGCATGGTTTACGATTACGGGATCGAGCCGGAAATTAAGCATTATGGCTGCATGATCGACTTGTTGGGAAGAGCTGGCAGGTTGAGCGAGGCTGAAGATATGATAGCTGGTATGCCAATGAAGGTGAATGCTATTGTGTGGAGGACTCTGTTGGGGGGTTGCAGCAAGCATGGTGAAGTGGAGATTGGGGAGAGGGTGATGAAGAGGATAGTTGAATTGGAGGATTACAGTGGAGAGACTACATTGTCTTATCTAATATGCTTACAATGTAGTCTCCACTGTAATCCTCCAATTCAACTATCCTCTTCATCACCCTCTCCCCAATCTCCACTTCACCATGCTTGCTGCAACCCCCCAACAGAGTCCTCCACACAATAGCATTCACCTCCATTGGCATACCAGCTATCATATCTTCAGCCTCGCTCAACCTGCCAGCTCTTCCCAACAAGTCGATCATGCAGCCATAATGCTTAATTTCCGGCTCGATCCCGTAATCGTAAACCATGCTGATGAAAAATCTCAATCCTGCTTCCACTAGCCCTCCGTGATTGCAGGCATTCAGAATGCTCAAGAACGTCACCCTGTTTGGCTTGGCATTGAGGCTCCGCATTTCATCAAACAGTTTCACGGCACCATTTGCCATTCCGTGCATGGCGAATCCAGTGATCATAGAGGTCCAGGAAACCGAGTTCCTTCGATCTCCCATGAGCTTGAAAAACTTGAATGAGCTCTCGATCGATCCACACTTTGCGTACATGTCGATCAAAGAATTCTCCACACGGATATCTAGCAAAGGAAGGCAACGTTTCTCGCAATAAGCATGCAATGATTCCACCTTATCGAGGGATCCGAGATTAGAGATTGCAGGAGCAATGGCCAGCACAGTGATCTCTGTTGGGCTGATGCCTTTTGCCATCATCTGACCAAACAGGACCAAAGCTTCGAGCGGCCTCCGAGCTCGGGTGAGTCCGTCGATCAAGCCGGTCCAGGAAATCACATTGCGTTCAGGCATTTGATCGAAAACCAATTTTGCAAAGGCAAGCTCACCCCTACTCGCAAAACCCGTCAACATTGCGTTCCAAGAGACGGAGTTTCGTTGGGGCATTTCGTCGAACACTTTCTTAGCTTCCGGCAAAGAGCCACATGTGGCGTACATATTGACAAGAGCTGTATCTACATATATGTTAGGATTGAGGCCTTTCTTGACAGTAAGGCCATGGAACTGGGCACCGACGCGGGGATTGGACAAGTTCGAAGAGGCCTTGAGGAGGAAAGAGAAAGTGAAGGTGTCGGTGGGGAGGGGGTGGCAGCAGAGCTGCTCCATTTGTTTGTAGAGATGGATGGCTTCTTGGGGGAAGCAGCCCAGGGCGTAGTGGCGTATGAGGGTGTTCCACACTCTGAGACCAGTTTGGTTCGTGTGGTGGCGGTGGAGACCTGCCGTAAGGAGAACAGAGTGCACTTGGAGCGAAGGAGCTCGCTTGGGCTGGTTGCTTGACTGATGGATGATGAAGGGATATGATTTGCAATCAGGCCTCTCTTTCCTCTTGTACCATAAATCTCCTGATTCCTGATTCAAGCTCAACGAGATTTAGGGCTCACATAACTTATTTAGACATAAAATAACTGTATTAATTTTGCAATGAATACAAATCTAGGTCACATTGCTGAAAGATCTATGAATTTCATGAATCACCATAAATATCACTAGTTTTTTCCTTGAACTAGTCATGAAATGAAATATTGCGCATGTTTAATTTAACCACAAAATTTGATTGCTTTTCTTTGATATCTTGGTTATTTATGATATTAATTATATGTGACACAAGGAATGATTCTAGTAATAAGCTTATTTTTCCTAAATATGCTCCAAAGGAAGTTGTAGTTTGAAATTTTATTGTGCTTATGATACCCAACTTGTTGCTATTGTATTAGGAATTTGAACTGTAATCTAACAAAGTCAAATTTATCTTATGTTTACTGTTCTTTTGCTACATTCTTGCTAGCCAACTGCTTGGTATTAATTATGTGGAAAACAAGTGAAATCATTGAAGTAATTCCCTAAATTTCCCTTAATTATTGTGAAGAAAAATGGCAATTCACTATCTTTTATTTTCTGACAAAAAATTGTATGTTGCTTATGTGGATTTTCAAACTGTAATCTTGCCAGTTATTTTAGATTAGTTTAGTAATATAATAATTTTATCGTCGCATGGGTTTTTTACTTTATTCTAAAGGATCCATTGTTGTTGTAACTGCAGATGTAAAAGTGGCTGTTAAAAATAAGGTTCCACTTGTGCGGTCATTAACATTAAACTGGCTCACATTTTTTATTGAGACAAACAATAAAGCAACAATTCTTAAAATGCACAAGGATTATGTGCCAATATTTTTGGAGGTAAGCAAGAATGTTTCTTAGCACTTCCTTGACAACACAATAGTTGACTAGTTTTAACATTTCTTTTGACCTACTCATGCAATCCTGTTGAGATATGCAGAGCCTTAATGATGGAACACCTGAAGTGAGAGATGCAGCATTTGCTGCATTAGCAGCTATAGCTAAGGTACTTTCAAGATGCATTTCATAACTTTTCACCAGTGGATATTGTTGCTATTTTATGTGGAGAAAATGCCAACTATTTCTTATTGGTACATTGTTCTAGATGGTCGGTATGAGGCCTTTAGAGAGATCACTAGAGAAACTCGATGATGTCAGAAAAAAGAAGCTCTCTGATATGATTGGAAACGGCGAGGCCTCTACTTCAGGATCAGGTGTCCAAATCTTGTTATATTCTCGTTAATTTTGTTAGTCATTAGCTTCATTCTTCTCAGGATTTTTTATACTTATCTTTTGTTGACTGTTTCCAGTTTCAAACTCAAATTCAACTGCAAGTACATGTGGTCAAGGGGTGAGTTTTTTTTTTCTTGTTTCCTTTGTTATGATCTTGTTGTTGATCATTAATGTTTTTGTTACCTTACTCATCTGTTGTTTGTGGTGGTTAACCACGTGTATCTATCATCATTACTGTGATTTAGTTGGACCTGAGAACGAGGTGTCTGTTGTTAGTTATCTTGCGGGGGGGGGTGGGGGGGGGTGGGGGTGTGGGGGTGGGGGTGGGGGTTGGTGGCATGGTTTAAAATCTCGGTACTGGTACCGATTTCGGTCACCGGCCGGTACCAGTACGAAAATTGCATACCGGCCGCCTTTTTTTTTTGAGAGGGTTAGATATAACTCCAATAATACATAATTGATGAATAAATGCTTAATATTAATATTCAAATGTCAAATACATGAATACAATGTTTAAAAGCCATTTGGTACTGTATTAGGGTTTTTCATAAATACAAGAGAATCATTACATTTGAGTTTATATAGGATGACACAAGTCCACAACCCAAAGAGAATCATTAGCGGGACCGTCGAAGACTCTGCGTAGCGCAACATAAGACGTAGTGCAACATAAGATCGTACCAACACATGGTATTCATCATCTCAGCACCCGGAGATTTTTTAGACCCTTTGGGTTGTGGACTTGTGTCGTCCTATATAAACTACAATGTAATGATTCTCTTGTATCTGTGAAAATCCGGCCCCAAACGGCTATAGAGCCGTTTGGGTTACTTTTCATCATACCGCCCGTTATGCACATAATACTGCTCGGTTTGGGCGGTATATGCCGAAAAATGTGGCCGACAGCCTTGTCGGGCTGTCGGCCACCCGTTGCCAATGGCGCTCAACGCCGTTGGCAACGCCAACGTTGAAAAGTTATCATACCTCCCGATATCGCTCATACCGGGCGGTATGATACATATACCGCCCTTACCGGGCGGTATATGGCAAAAATACCGCCATAAACCGCCCGGTATACATAATATACCTGGTATTTTCAAATACCGGGTATATCGTATACCGGAAATATCAAAAATCGGTATATACCGCCCTTAACGTACCGTTTCGGGCGATTTTTTAAGCCATGGTTGGTGGAATACAATAGTTATCTTTCTTTTGTGAGCTATTCTTGTCGCTAGTTGCTACCCTTTGACTGATCATATTCATAGGTGCTCATCCACAGGAGTTGCTGCTGCCTCCATGTTTATGGTCACCATGCTTTCCATTTGTGTCTGTTTGATCTGGCATAGCTTATAAATTTGATCTTTTATCTCTTATATAGTCATAAACTCATAATGCTATATAATATATTAATATTGTATGCTGTTTTTATAAGTTTAAAGGGTTTAAGTTTTATTTAATTACACCATATGTAAAGACATGTTTGAGATTCTTTTTAAATTTTGTCTATTTTCATTGTTCCAATTCCACCTTTTCTATTCTATTGTTTTATATTTGAATTAATCTTTTGTAGATTCTTTCCTAGTTCAATAAGTGTTATCCATCATATCACCATTGGATGATCCTAAGATAGAAGATGATATGTGGTCCTTGTGTACAATAGACATATTTACATGGAATGAAGTAAATTGACTACCAGCAATTATGAATATCAAATCATAGTATATTTAGAAGCTTTAGACGTTATGATATGTCCATCATCTGAAAGTTATTCTCAGCAACAGAGTTTGCAACCAGATGGCATGGAACATGAAATTTCTTGATTTTGTTAGTGCTGCCATTAATTTCCAGATTTTGTTTGATATTACTTATGGTTCATTGGAAATTTTCAAATCAATTCTTGCAATATGTCAAATCATTTCTTAATTATATCAAGCATCTTCATAGAGTAATTTTCTTTTTTATTTCTTTCTGTTTAATTAACTGCACTTCAACAGGATTCATATTAGGCTTTTTGCCAATTTAGGTTTATTAGTACACTTACTATTGGTGATAATAACTTATTTATATTTAAATATGTATTGTGTTCATTGGAATTTAGGTTTCTGACAGCGCATTTGTAAGGCGTTCTGCTGCAAGTATGCTTAGCGGGAAGAAACCTGCCCAAGCAGTGGTGACTTATGATTTCTTATTTTATAAATGATTCTTCACTATTGAACTATGGAATATCAATTTGAACTTAAGTAAATGTTTTTGTCAGCCCGCTGCTAAGAAAAGTGTTGCAGTAAAGGGTATTGTAAAAAAGGCTGATGGGGTTGGACAAAATAAGGCTTCAGTATTAGTTGAGACTGAAGATGTTGAGGTAATTTTCATAGTGAGGCTCAATATATCTGTTCTTGTATAAGCTTTGAATGAATTATATGCAAAAAGAAAGAAAGAATGGTAATAAAGGCTGATGCTGTAAAGTTAACTTTTTTGTTTCCCTTTTAATGTCATTAAATCAATGTGTTATGCTTTACTGTTGTTTGATTTTTCATTTACTTGTTAAATGGCAGCCAGGAGAAATGAGTTTAGAGGAAATTGAAGGAAGATTGGGTTCACTTATAAAGGCTGAAACTATTTCTCAACTAAAGAGTGGTGTTTGGAAGGAACGACTTGAAGGTTTTTATCCTCGTTTTTGTCTCTTGTTTTCTTCCCTTTTTCAAAGGAATCTGTTGATTAAGAGTCTGATTTTATTTATTTCTTCGTGCACTCTAAATTGTCTGTCACATTTGCATATGCAAGTAGTTAAACATAGAATATGCATGAATAGGATTCTGGTTTCCTTATTTGATTGTAGTTATGCATTTCATTTGTTCTTTTTTGCTAGGATTGAAGAAAGTTTACATTTTAAGAAATAAACAGGATATATTTGGGCAGCCTTAGGTTTAACTGATTTCCGTCTTGTCTTTATTTCAATTAGAGGGTCTTTTGCCAAAGTATTTAGTATTTTACAGTAATTGCCGTTTTCTGATCTCTCTTATTTGTCTTTTTTTTTACAAAAATAAATAAATTCAAATGCATATTATGCTTTCAGATATGCTGACCAATCTTCTGGTCAGTTTGAATTTTCAGAACTTGTTCATAGAACATTAACTACTAGGTAGTTAAAATCTGCACAATTTTTCATTGCTTCAATACTATGTGTGATTTCTTATTGCGGTCAAGCGAATAATTGCCTTTTGTGGATGATCAATATTACCGAACAAGCTGTCTTTTTGCAGCCATTGGCTTGCTGAAGCAGGAGACTGAGAATCTTCAGGATCTTGATCAATCTGCTGAGAAGTTGATTCGATTTCTATGTGCTGTTCCTGGATGGGGTGAGAAAAATGTCCAGGTAATTTCATGAGCGTTGAAAATTCTTTTATGGACTTTTATACTTGATTTACAATTCAAACATGTTTGTGTGGAGCAGGTACAACAACAGGTTATTGAGGTCGTCACATACATAGCTTCTACTGTGAAAAGATTTCCAAAACGATGTGTGGTGCTCTGTGTTCTAGGTATGCAATTATTGATTTACATTTCCTTGATTTACTTGGAGGTGTCTTGAAAATCTGTTTGAGGTCATATGAGCCATTCTATTTGTGTTATGGAAGAAGCTCATAATGCTTTAGTGTATGCCCTGACTTGAATGTGTCCCATCTAAGAGAACCATCTTGTTTTTGGCCTGTTTTCACTAGTTTCTATCCCAGCTGATCAGTTTTTGTATTGTCTTAAAGACTATCGTTTTTGCTGCTCATTATGTGTATTCTTATATCTGTGGCTTGCCTGATGCTTTTTTCAGGTTGTCTAGAGTGTAATGATTTCTGATACAACATATTTGTTGTGTGTTTGATGTTTTCAGGCATCAGCGAAAGGGTTGCAGACATTAAAACACGTTCCCAAGCGATGAAATGTCTTACTACTTTTTCTGAGGCAGTTGGTCCTGGATTTGTTTTTGATAGAGTAAGTAGATTTATTTGTTTTTTGAATAGGTTTTTGATGATTTTTTTAAACCTTTATATACATAGCACTCACAAGATGTTTCTATCTCTTTAAGCTTTACAAAATCATGAAAGATCACAAGAATCCCAAGGTTTTAAGTGAAGGCATTTCATGGATGGTCTCTGCAGTTGAAGATTTTGGAGTTTCCCATATAAAGTTAAAGGTGCGTTTATGGGTGATCTATGTGTCATGTTTAATAAGAGATTTTCAAGATACACTATCACTTACGGTAAACAAGCTGAGGTTGCAGGATTTGATTGATTTCTGTAAAGACATTGGGCTGCAATCCAGCAATGCTGCAATCAGGAATGCAACAATCAAACTTATTGGAATCTTACATAAGTTTGTTGGCCCAGGTAAATTTCTTTAATAGCTCAAGTTTAGTTGGTCGTGAATTGACACCCTAATAGTGTTCCAACTTCCAAGTTTTGCTTTCTTGCAGACATTAAAGGTTTTCTCACTGATGTCAAGCCTGCTCTTCTAAGCGCTTTAGATGCTGAGTATGAAAAAAACCCATATGAGGTACAATATGGACAATGAGACATGTTCTCCTTCAACTTCTTTGAGTTGCCTTACCTGATACTTAATATGATAATTGACAGGGTGCTGCTGTTGCTCCTAAGAAATCAGTCAAATCCTTAGATTCAGGATCATCCATCTCTGCTGCTGGATCTGATGGACTGCCACGTGAAGATATCAGTGCAAAGATAACACCTAACCTGTTGAAAGATCTAGGCAGTCCTGACTGGAAAGTATGAGATTCATTTTCATGACTCGGACATTTTCTCATTGTTAGCTTTCACTGTCATCATGTAGATTTAATATGTTTGTCTGGATCTATAGGTTCGTTTGGAGTCTATTGAGGCCGTTAATAAAATTTTGGAAGAAGCACATAAACGTATACAACCTGCTGGAACAGGTATGTTGCACTTCAAATAATATTTGAAATTAGTCCATAAATAATTACAATTCATTTTGATCTCGGGGTTCTGTATTTGCCCAACCACCAGTGGAGTTGTTTGGTGCTCTTAGGGGCCGTCTGTGTGATAGCAACAAAAACTTGGTGATGGCAACTTTGGCTACCATTGGTGGTCTTGCATCTGCAATGGGTTCTCCTGTTGAGAAATCCAGTAAGGTTGGTAAACTACTAATTCAACAAACTGTATCAGCTATTCTTGTTCAATCAAGATATTGGATCTTGTTGATGTAATAACTCACCATTGTTGTTTATTTAGGGAATTTTGTCAGATGTGCTCAAGTGTCTGGGTGATAACAAGAAGCACATGAGAGAATGCACTCTAAATACTTTAGATTTGTGGATTCTGGCTGTTCACCTTGATAAAATGGTACATTGTGATCTATGGTGATTCCTGACTTGCTTTCTCCTATTTTTGGTTTCTAAATTATGCTTTTCTCTGGCAAATTTTCTAGGTGCCATACATCACAACTGCATTGGCTGATCCAAAACTTGGAGCAGATGGGCGTAAAGACCTTTTTGATTGGTTAACAAGGTATTTATCAAAGGAAAATGAGTTGACTGATGCTTCACACCTTATAAAGCCAACAGCTGCTGCTTTGACCGTGAGTCTTAACCTGGAGTTGATTGGTTGCATTTTCCTCAAGAATATGCATTCTAAGTAGTATTTGCTTTACTGTTGTTCAGGATAAATCAGCAGAAGTTCGTAAGGCAGCTGAATGTTGTATTGGTGAAGTTCTCAGAGTTTGTGGACAAGAGGCAGTATGGGAGTTTTCCAATGCTCAATTGTTTATTCATTTTCGGAACATGATGATATGGATTAACAACACTTATTTTTCTTTTGTTCTAATTGTGCAGGCTACTAAATCTCTCAAGGATCTGAAGGGATCTGCCTTGGCTCTTGTACTTGAGCGGATAAAGCCTTCTGCGATGATTGAAGGTATTTTGTTGCAAGTTTTGTCCTACAAGTTGACCGTTGACATTTCTTGACTTTTATCATATTTGTTTTTATTTGCTGCCTTTAGATGTCACAGATTCGACAAGATCGATGCCTGGTGGTTTGGCTTCAAGGCCCACCATAAAGAATGGGAAACTAGGAGCAAACATTGGCAATGATCGTATGTCTAGACCTGGCACGAAGACCACATCAATGGTGCATATTTCTTCAGAAAAATGTTCCAACAAGAGCTTATTTCTGATAAAACAATAGAAATTTGAGGCCAATGTTCTTTATTTATGATATACTTTTACATTGTTGCAGAGAAATGTTCCAACAAGAGCTTCAAAAGTTGACCCTTTTGCTTCTGCTCAAGATCTTGCAGTCCAGTCTCAGCCTTTATTTAATGTCAAGGACTCAAATAAGGTGTGTTTTTGTAGCGGAAATAATCTTTTAATTTTCCTGAGTTATTTTTTGAAAGAACTCTTTTATGATTTTGCATACATGCAGGAAGAAAGAGAGAGGCTTATTATCCGAAGATTCAAATTTGAGGAACCACGCCCTGAGCAAATTCAGGAGCTGGAGGTTTGCATTTTGAATGATCTAATATTGAAGTTTCTTTTCTGGAACCTATCCTATCTCATACTGTTTGATCAATGAAAGAAAATGCTTAAATGAAATTCTTAATTTTCATTGTGCATATTCTTGTACTTGTTTTTATCTCCTGATCTATTACTCACCAATCTTTTTCTATCAACCACTACTAAATTCTTCCCCCCATGAATTTGAGATATTGACATTCTGTTTCTAATTGTCTATGATCTAAACAAATGAATTGAAATAGTATGAATTGATTTTCTTAAGTTGGTAAATCATAAATTTTACTTCACAAATGTTGTAGCTATCTGTTTTTCTTGTGCTTCTGTTTAGAAAACATGTGTATTTTGAGAAGATTTGGTACTTAATATATTATTGGTCTAGTCTTCGTATCTGAATCCACATACATTAAGTAGAGTTGTATAACTTGTTTGTATCTTGTCCAATCCATGATTTGCTCTATCTTAAATATCAATGTTATATATCCATGCAAATTGCTATAAATAAGAACACCCCCCCCCCCCCCCCCCCCCCCCCCCCCCCCCCCCCCCCCCCCCCCCCCCCCCCCCCCCCCCCCCCCCCCCCCCCCCCCCCCCCCCCCCCCCCCCCCCCTGTATACAACATAAATGAAAAGAAAACAAAAATATTGCTGACCAGAATTTTGAGCATCAAAACATTAAGTGCTTTCAATAATTGGCTACCATCATCCATTAGAGGAACTCTTTCATCCAAAAGCCAAAGAAGAAGTTCAGTGATAAGGTTGTCTAATGTACTCTCTTTCACAGCATGAGCAAGTTTTTTGATCTGGAAGGTCTGCAGAAAAACCATTAATCAAATATAATTTTTCTCAGGACTGAACAAACAAAAGAACAAAAATTTCCCTGTAAGAAAAAATACCTGCATTAGTGTATTAAGTACATATTTACAAGATCTTGAAGAAGCTCCAGAGAGGCTGAAGTTAAAGGTATTAGGAACCTGCATAATTTGATCTTATGTTGATAAGCATATGGACAATAGAACTATTGCATGGGATAACAGAACAAATTCAATTACCATTGTCGCTAGACAGGAAACCAATCTATCTGCATCCTTAGATAGATCTTCAATCGCACTATTCTCAGGGTCACCAGCAACTTGTGTCAGCTCATGGCATATTACTTTCATACCTTCAACTGACTGCAAAAAGTAAAGAGTGTGTGGATTATGAGGTGGCACACAAAAACACATCGTGTCCAGATGAGATTATAGAAACAGATGCATCTGAATCAGCCCCGCCATACATTTAGTTGAAGACATGCAATTGTTGCTTTCAAATGGTGCAATCAGTAAAGCAATATAAATTATCAAAATCAACTTGCCATTACAAGAAAGTGACTCCACAAGAAAGAAAACACTAATACAAGTTAAATCTTTCAAACAACAGACCTGGTCAGGCAAACCTAATGCAATGACATCAAGAGCTTCATGCCAATCAGTTGGACCATTTGCAGTGCCGAACTGTCGGGCTAGAATATGCCTTTCCTCAGAATCAGCATAAGCAACATTGTCCCTGATGAGTATTCATGATCAAGGAAACAGAAATTATGGGGAAAAAAAAACATCAAAGTCATATCTTGTGTGTATAGCATATCATGAGAACCACATTATACCATTGTGGAACAAAGACATACCTAGCTGCCATCGGAACAGAGACAGCCCGTGAGTAGATTTCTCCACTCTGCTCTGCCATATCTAGCCTGCAAATTCAACATGAAATTGAGAATGTAAAAAAAATCAGGTTAATGGCAAATAGACAAGATTGAAAAAGCACTCATTATAAAGAAGCAAAATGCAGAGTAGAACAATGTTAAAACACATTATACAACTAAAAATACAAAACTAATTTTAAATGAAGTCAATTAAAAGATGTATGATGGGAGGGCTAATGCATCTAGTACTTGCAGTTTGCAAACCAAAGGAATCCATCAGGTTGTCACGTAAACAAATGTAAGAACATATAAAAAGTAAATACTTGGTTTAAGTAATGAGACCACATAACATATATAATACCTGTGGTTAACATGTGGATTTATGCATCTGCATAATCATAGTGGACAAACTACTATCGGCTCAGGTACATTAATCAGTCTCAATCAACTCACTACTCAAATTCTATTCTCTACCTAATTCTTTGGATGGTGGTGGCTTGTCTGTTGAATTTTTTTTTAAACTTCCTAAGTATACATTTATGAACATAATTTTTATTTAAATAAATTAAAAAGAGAGACAATCTATTCATCCGCATAAGTGAGTGTATCCAATATATGTTGTATACGGTGATCAAAAACAATACTGCATGCATACACTTTTTAAAACCTTTGGTACATACATATGTGCAAGAAAAAAGGAGGGAAAGAACAAAACATACCCATTTTCTCTAACTGAACGCCTTAACGCATTTCTAGTCTCACCAGGCCGGCCTTCTTTTCTCTTATCCATCTCCCTTGCCTGAACAAGAAAAAAAAGAAGAATCCAGTAAGAAGAACAATTATAACGACAACTTGCCAACCTATTATTTTTCCTACGTCAGAAATAATGCATCGCTTCATCATCTATTTGGACCAACACAGATGGAAATTTTGAACTAACCTTCCATTTAAACCTATCATCAAGCATACTCCTTTGAGCATCAGATAGTTTCCCAACATATCTCCATACATCTTCCCCTGTCCAAGAGGGAAAAATTCACATCAATACATATACATAATAAAGAGACCAACCACCATCAGGAACTCAACATGGTATACCCTTTCAAATTGATGTATGCAAAAAACGCAAAACAAATACATCAACAAATCAAGGTGCTCTTAACACAAAAGATAACCCCGTAACTAATTTAAATTTAAGGCACAAAAAGAGCATACCGAGGTTTTTGTAAGCAGTAGCCATTGTGTTAAGAGCAGCCTTCCTAATTTCACCATCTCGCTCTGATGTTAAACTAGCAACTAGTTGCAAAGATTTCAACTGTCCACTAATCTGAATGCAATTAGAAAACAATAAGCATCTGCCGTAATTGGACGACGAAGACCACTCATGTATGTTGGTTAGAACTTAACCTCAGTTCCATAATGATCAATTAAGTATTCAATAAAATCGACACATTCTATTCGAGTACGATTATTCTTCGAGCGCAAGCCCTCCAAAACATAAGGAAGGAATTTTGATGCTGAATAGATGTTAACAATTCTCTTCATTAATTCACGCATCTTCTCCCTGAGCTTTTCAATGTTATGACCAGACTGCAATATAAAATAAGATCAAGTTATCATACACCACAAAGTAAATGCAGTCTTAATACCATGTGACCCAACTATGGAGAGTTAAATATGCTCTTCCATACATATTTAAAATAAATCATAAGAAAAGGACCAATTTATGAATTAAAAAATCTGACAATAATGCGTAAGATCATAACCACAAGCCAAAATAAGCACCATCATAATGCAAACAACCTTCTCTACTAGACATGGAAGAAACATTGCAGCTTCTGCCTCAGTCAGAGTGTAACCCTCATCTTTTGAAACAGCAAAAAGCTCAGGAAGGAATTCAAGCACCTGCAAATTATATTCAAACAGAGAAAGAACTTCAGTGCTTCAAACTTTACACAGTTTCAAACTTGCAACCTAGAAGCCATGTACCATAAACAAACTCGAGATGTCATACCTTCAACAAGCATGTTGTGTTTGACTCACAAAACCGCAAAACAAACCACCTCAAGAGTATGTCAAGAAGTTCAAATAATTCTTTTCTGTGTGATGGCAGAGCCTATATGGAAAGAAAAAGACATGTGTTACCAATATATGATACACATTAGTAATTTTCTAGTAGAAATTGAAATGGAAAAAAATCAACCTTGTGCAACAACTCAAGCCCATCTACTTGCTTCTTGAAATCTGTGCTTAACAATCGCCTATGTAGGTCTTCTCGGAAATGCTTCACAAACTCATACTGTAGTGGAGATAAAGTAAAGATGGATCATTGATTCTCAATAAGAAAATAAAGTTTGATTCTTAATAAGAAAAACTACACTCAGAAATTGCTGAAAGAAAATTCTTTTATGCAATCCGGACCATATATGTTGAAGTTTGTGCTACCTTTGCACAGACCTGACTCATGGATTGGTTATCACCTGATCAATTGAATGGAACCCAGCTACTTGGCCAATGACCATGGTGAGGCCCCCAGAAGGATTTTTAAAAACAAAGCATCTGGTTATTGTTCTTATTTATAGCAATTTGCATGGATATATAACATTGATATTTAAGATAGAGCAAATCATGGATTGGACAAGATACAAACAAGTTATACAACTCTACTTAATGTATGTGGATTCAGATACGAAGACTAGACCAATAATATATTAAGTACCAAATCTTCTCAAAATACACATGTTTTCTAAACAGAAGCACAAGAAAAACAGATAGCTACAACATTTGTGAAGTAAAATTTATGATTTACCAACTTAAGAAAATCAATTCATACTATTTCAATTCATTTGTTTAGATCATAGACAATTAGAAACAGAATGTCAATATCTCAAATTCATGGGGGGAAGAATTTAGTAGTGGTTGATAGAAAAAGATTGGTGAGTAATAGATCAGGAGATAAAAACAAGTACAAGAATATGCACAATGAAAATTAAGAATTTCATTTAAGCATTTTCTTTCATTGATCAAACAGTATGAGATAGGATAGGTTCCAGAAAAGAAACTTCAATATTAGATCATTCAAAATGCAAACCTCCAGCTCCTGAATTTGCTCAGGGCGTGGTTCCTCAAATTTGAATCTTCGGATAATAAGCCTCTCTCTTTCTTCCTGCATGTATGCAAAATCATAAAAGAGTTCTTTCAAAAAATAACTCAGGAAAATTAAAAGATTATTTCCGCTACAAAAACACACCTTATTTGAGTCCTTGACATTAAATAAAGGCTGAGACTGGACTGCAAGATCTTGAGCAGAAGCAAAAGGGTCAACTTTTGAAGCTCTTGTTGGAACATTTCTCTGCAACAATGTAAAAGTATATCATAAATAAAGAACATTGGCCTCAAATTTCTATTGTTTTATCAGAAATAAGCTCTTGTTGGAACATTTTTCTGAAGAAATATGCACCATTGATGTGGTCTTCGTGCCAGGTCTAGACATACGATCATTGCCAATGTTTGCTCCTAGTTTCCCATTCTTTATGGTGGGCCTTGAAGCCAAACCACCAGGCATCGATCTTGTCGAATCTGTGACATCTAAAGGCAGCAAATAAAAACAAATATGATAAAAGTCAAGAAATGTCAACGGTCAACTTGTAGGACAAAACTTGCAACAAAATACCTTCAATCATCGCAGAAGGCTTTATCCGCTCAAGTACAAGAGCCAAGGCAGATCCCTTCAGATCCTTGAGAGATTTAGTAGCCTGCACAATTAGAACAAAAGAAAAATAAGTGTTGTTAATCCATATCATCATGTTCCGAAAATGAATAAACAATTGAGCATTGGAAAACTCCCATACTGCCTCTTGTCCACAAACTCTGAGAACTTCACCAATACAACATTCAGCTGCCTTACGAACTTCTGCTGATTTATCCTGAACAACAGTAAAGCAAATACTACTTAGAATGCATATTCTTGAGGAAAATGCAACCAATCAACTCCAGGTTAAGACTCACGGTCAAAGCAGCAGCTGTTGGCTTTATAAGGTGTGAAGCATCAGTCAACTCATTTTCCTTTGATAAATACCTTGTTAACCAATCAAAAAGGTCTTTACGCCCATCTGCTCCAAGTTTTGGATCAGCCAATGCAGTTGTGATGTATGGCACCTAGAAAATTTGCCAGAGAAAAGCATAATTTAGAAACCAAAAATAGGAGAAAGCAAGTCAGGAATCACCATAGATCACAATGTACCATTTTATCAAGGTGAACAGCCAGAATCCACAAATCTAAAGTATTTAGAGTGCATTCTCTCATGTGCTTCTTGTTATCACCCAGACACTTGAGCACATCTGACAAAATTCCCTAAATAAACAACAATGGTGAGTTATTACATCAACAAGATCCAATATCTTGATTGAACAAGAATAGCTGATACAGTTTGTTGAATTAGTAGTTTACCAACCTTACTGGATTTCTCAACAGGAGAACCCATTGCAGATGCAAGACCACCAATGGTAGCCAAAGTTGCCATCACCAAGTTTTTGTTGCTATCACACAGACGGCCCCTAAGAGCACCAAACAACTCCACTGGTGGTTGGGCAAATACAGAACCCCGAGATCAAAATGAATTGTAATTATTTATGGACTAATTTCAAATATTATTTGAAGTGCAACATACCTGTTCCAGCAGGTTGTATACGTTTATGTGCTTCTTCCAAAATTTTATTAACGGCCTCAATAGACTCCAAACGAACCTATAGATCCAGACAAACATATTAAATCTACATGATGACAGTGAAAGCTAACAATGAGAAAATGTCCGAGTCATGAAAATGAATCTCATACTTTCCAGTCAGGACTGCCTAGATCTTTCAACAGGTTAGGTGTTATCTTTGCACTGATATCTTCACGTGGCAGTCCATCAGATCCAGCAGCAGAGATGGATGATCCTGAATCTAAGGATTTGACTGATTTCTTAGGAGCAACAGCAGCACCCTGTCAATTATCATATTAAGTATCAGGTAAGGCAACTCAAAGAAGTTGAAGGAGAACATGTCTCATTGTCCATATTGTACCTCATATGGGTTTTTTTCATACTCAGCATCTAAAGCGCTTAGAAGAGCAGGCTTGACATCAGTGAGAAAACCTTTAATGTCTGCAAGAAAGCAAAACTTGGAAGTTGGAACACTATTAGGGTGTCAATTCACGACCAACTAAACTTGAGCTATTAAAGAAATTTACCTGGGCCAACAAACTTATGTAAGATTCCAATAAGTTTGATTGTTGCATTCCTGATTGCAGCATTGCTGGATTGCAGCCCAATGTCTTTACAGAAATCAATCAAATCCTGCAACCTCAGCTTGTTTACCGTAAGTGATAGTGTATCTTGAAAATCTCTTATTAAACATGACACATAGATCACCCATAAACGCACCTTTAACTTTATATGGGAAACTCCAAAATCTTCAACTGCAGAGACCATCCATGAAATGCCTTCACTTAAAACCTTGGGATTCTTGTGATCTTTCATGATTTTGTAAAGCTTAAAGAGATAGAAACATCTTGTGAGTGCTATGTATATAAAGGTTTAAAAAAATCATCAAAAACCTATTCAAAAAACAAATAAATCTACTTACTCTATCAAAAACAAATCCAGGACCAACTGCCTCAGAAAAAGTAGTAAGACATTTCATCGCTTGGGAACGTGTTTTAATGTCTGCAACCCTTTCGCTGATGCCTGAAAACATCAAACACACAACAAATATGTTGTATCAGAAATCATTACACTCTAGACAACCTGAAAAAAGCATCAGGCAAGCCACAGATATAAGAATACACATAATGAGCAGCAAAAACGATAGTCTTTAAGACAATACAAAAACTGATCAGCTGGGATAGAAACTAGTGAAAACAGGCCAAAAACAAGATGGTTCTCTTAGATGGGACACATTCAAGTCAGGGCATACACTAAAGCATTATGAGCTTCTTCCATAACACAAATAGAATGGCTCATATGACCTCAAACAGATTTTCAAGACACCTCCAAGTAAATCAAGGAAATGTAAATCAATAATTGCATACCTAGAACACAGAGCACCACACATCGTTTTGGAAATCTTTTCACAGTAGAAGCTATGTATGTGACGACCTCAATAACCTGTTGTTGTACCTGCTCCACACAAACATGTTTGAATTGTAAATCAAGTATAAAAGTCCATAAAAGAATTTTCAACGCTCATGAAATTACCTGGACATTTTTCTCACCCCATCCAGGAACAGCACATAGAAATCGAATCAACTTCTCAGCAGATTGATCAAGATCCTGAAGATTCTCAGTCTCCTGCTTCAGCAAGCCAATGGCTGCAAAAAGACAGCTTGTTCGGTAATATTGATCATCCACAAAAGGCAATTATTCGCTTGACCGCAATAAGAAATCACACATAGTATTGAAGCAATGAAAAATTGTGCAGATTTTAACTACCTAGTAGTTAATGTTCTATGAACAAGTTCTGAAAATTCAAACTGACCAGAAGATTGGTCAGCATATCTGAAAGCATAATATGCATTTGAATTTATTTATTTTTGTAAAAAAAAAGACAAATAAGAGAGATCAGAAAACGGCAATTACTGTAAAATACTAAATACTTTGGCAAAAGACCCTCTAATTGAAATAAAGACAAGACGGAAATCAGTTAAACCTAAGGCTGCCCAAATATATCCTGTTTATTTCTTAAAATGTAAACTTTCTTCAATCCTAGCAAAAAAGAACAAATGAAATGCATAACTACAATCAAATAAGGAAACCAGAATCCTATTCATGCATATTCTATGTTTAACTACTTGCATATGCAAATGTGACAGACAATTTAGAGTGCACGAAGAAATAAATAAAATCAGACTCTTAATCAACAGATTCCTTTGAAAAAGGGAAGAAAACAAGAGACAAAAACGAGGATAAAAACCTTCAAGTCGTTCCTTCCAAACACCACTCTTTAGTTGAGAAATAGTTTCAGCCTTTATAAGTGAACCCAATCTTCCTTCAATTTCCTCTAAACTCATTTCTCCTGGCTGCCATTTAACAAGTAAATGAAAAATCAAACAACAGTAAAGCATAACACATTGATTTAATGACATTAAAAGGGAAACAAAAAAGTTAACTTTACAGCATCAGCCTTTATTACCATTCTTTCTTTCTTTTTGCATATAATTCATTCAAAGCTTATACAAGAACAGATATATTGAGCCTCACTATGAAAATTACCTCAACATCTTCAGTCTCAACTAATACTGAAGCCTTATTTTGTCCAACCCCATCAGCCTTTTTTACAATACCCTTTACTGCAACACTTTTCTTAGCAGCGGGCTGACAAAAACATTTACTTAAGTTCAAATTGATATTCCATAGTTCAATAGTGAAGAATCATTTATAAAATAAGAAATCATAAGTCACCACTGCTTGGGCAGGTTTCTTCCCGCTAAGCATACTTGCAGCAGAACGCCTTACAAATGCGCTGTCAGAAACCTAAATTCCAATGAACACAATACATATTTAAATATAAATAAGTTATTATCACCAATAGTAAGTGTACTAATAAACCTAAATTGGCAAAAAGCCTAATATGAATCCTGTTGAAGTGCAGTTAATTAAACAGAAAGAAATAAAAAAGAAAATTACTCTATGAAGATGCTTGATATAATTAAGAAATGATTTGACATATTGCAAGAATTGATTTGAAAATTTCCAATGAACCATAAGTAATATCAAACAAAATCTGGAAATTAATGGCAGCACTAACAAAATCAAGAAATTTCATGTTCCATGCCATCTGGTTGCAAACTCTGTTGCTGAGAATAACTTTCAGATGATGGACATATCATAACGTCTAAAGCTTCTAAATATACTATGATTTGATATTCATAATTGCTGGTAGTCAATTTACTTCATTCCATGTAAATATGTCTATTGTACACAAGGACCACATATCATCTTCTATCTTAGGATCATCCAATGGTGATATGATGGATAACACTTATTGAACTAGGAAAGAATCTACAAAAGATTAATTCAAATATAAAACAATAGAATAGAAAAGGTGGAATTGGAACAATGAAAATAGACAAAATTTAAAAAGAATCTCAAACATGTCTTTACATATGGTGTAATTAAATAAAACTTAAACCCTTTAAACTTATAAAAACAGCATACAATATTAATATATTATATAGCATTATGAGTTTATGACTATATAAGAGATAAAAGATCAAATTTATAAGCTATGCCAGATCAAACAGACACAAATGGAAAGCATGGTGACCATAAACATGGAGGCAGCAGCAACTCCTGTGGATGAGCACCTATGAATATGATCAGTCAAAGGGTAGCAACTAGCGACAAGAATAGCTCACAAAAGAAAGATAACTATTGTATTCCACCAACCATGGCTTAAAAAATCGCCCGAAACGGTACGTTAAGGGCGGTATATACCGATTTTTGATATTTCCGGTATACGATATACCCGGTATTTGAAAATACCAGGTATATTATGTATACCGGGCGGTTTATGGCGGTATTTTTGCCATATACCGCCCGGTAAGGGCGGTATATGTATCATACCGCCCGGTATGAGCGATATCGGGAGGTATGATAACTTTTCAACGTTGGCGTTGCCAACGGCGTTGAGCGCCATTGGCAACGGGTGGCCGACAGCCCGACAAGGCTGTCGGCCACATTTTTCGGCATATACCGCCCAAACCGAGCAGTATTATGTGCATAACGGGCGGTATGATGAAAAGTAACCCAAACGGCTCTATAGCCGTTTGGGGCCGGATTTTCACAGATACAAGAGAATCATTACATTGTAGTTTATATAGGACGACACAAGTCCACAACCCAAAGGGTCTAAAAAATCTCCGGGTGCTGAGATGATGAATACCATGTGTTGGTACGATCTTATGTTGCACTACGTCTTATGTTGCGCTACGCAGAGTCTTCGACGGTCCCGCTAATGATTCTCTTTGGGTTGTGGACTTGTGTCATCCTATATAAACTCAAATGTAATGATTCTCTTGTATTTATGAAAAACCCTAATACAGTACCAAATGGCTTTTAAACATTGTATTCATGTATTTGACATTTGAATATTAATATTAAGCATTTATTCATCAATTATGTATTATTGGAGTTATATCTAACCCTCTCAAAAAAAAAAGGCGGCCGGTATGCAATTTTCGTACTGGTACCGGCCGGTGACCGAAATCGGTACCAGTACCGAGATTTTAAACCATGCCACCAACCCCCACCCCCACCCCCACACCCCCACCCCCCCCCACCCCCCCCCGCAAGATAACTAACAACAGACACCTCGTTCTCAGGTCCAACTAAATCACAGTAATGATGATAGATACACGTGGTTAACCACCACAAACAACAGATGAGTAAGGTAACAAAAACATTAACGATCAACAACAAGATCATAACAAAGGAAACAAGAAAAAAAAAACTCACCCCTTGACCACATGTACTTGCAGTTGAATTTGAGTTTGAAACTGGAAACAGTCAACAAAAGATAAGTATAAAAAATCCTGAGAAGAATGAAGCTAATGACTAACAAAATTAACGAGAATATAACAAGATTTGGACACCTGATCCTGAAGTAGAGGCCTCGCCGTTTCCAATCATATCAGAGAGCTTCTTTTTTCTGACATCATCGAGTTTCTCTAGTGATCTCTCTAAAGGCCTCATACCGACCATCTAGAACAATGTACCAATAAGAAATAGTTGGCATTTTCTCCACATAAAATAGCAACAATATCCACTGGTGAAAAGTTATGAAATGCATCTTGAAAGTACCTTAGCTATAGCTGCTAATGCAGCAAATGCTGCATCTCTCACTTCAGGTGTTCCATCATTAAGGCTCTGCATATCTCAACAGGATTGCATGAGTAGGTCAAAAGAAATGTTAAAACTAGTCAACTATTGTGTTGTCAAGGAAGTGCTAAGAAACATTCTTGCTTACCTCCAAAAATATTGGCACATAATCCTTGTGCATTTTAAGAATTGTTGCTTTATTGTTTGTCTCAATAAAAAATGTGAGCCAGTTTAATGTTAATGACCGCACAAGTGGAACCTTATTTTTAACAGCCACTTTTACATCTGCAGTTACAACAACAATGGATCCTTTAGAATAAAGTAAAAAACCCATGCGACGATAAAATTATTATATTACTAAACTAATCTAAAATAACTGGCAAGATTACAGTTTGAAAATCCACATAAGCAACATACAATTTTTTGTCAGAAAATAAAAGATAGTGAATTGCCATTTTTCTTCACAATAATTAAGGGAAATTTAGGGAATTACTTCAATGATTTCACTTGTTTTCCACATAATTAATACCAAGCAGTTGGCTAGCAAGAATGTAGCAAAAGAACAGTAAACATAAGATAAATTTGACTTTGTTAGATTACAGTTCAAATTCCTAATACAATAGCAACAAGTTGGGTATCATAAGCACAATAAAATTTCAAACTACAACTTCCTTTGGAGCATATTTAGGAAAAATAAGCTTATTACTAGAATCATTCCTTGTGTCACATATAATTAATATCATAAATAACCAAGATATCAAAGAAAAGCAATCAAATTTTGTGGTTAAATTAAACATGCGCAATATTTCATTTCATGACTAGTTCAAGGAAAAAACTAGTGATATTTATGGTGATTCATGAAATTCATAGATCTTTCAGCAATGTGACCTAGATTTGTATTCATTGCAAAATTAATACAGTTATTTTATGTCTAAATAAGTTATGTGAGCCCTAAATCTCGTTGAGCTTGAATCAGGAATCAGGAGATTTATGGTACAAGAGGAAAGAGAGGCCTGATTGCAAATCATATCCCTTCATCATCCATCAGTCAAGCAACCAGCCCAAGCGAGCTCCTTCGCTCCAAGTGCACTCTGTTCTCCTTACGGCAGGTCTCCACCGCCACCACACGAACCAAACTGGTCTCAGAGTGTGGAACACCCTCATACGCCACTACGCCCTGGGCTGCTTCCCCCAAGAAGCCATCCATCTCTACAAACAAATGGAGCAGCTCTGCTGCCACCCCCTCCCCACCGACACCTTCACTTTCTCTTTCCTCCTCAAGGCCTCTTCGAACTTGTCCAATCCCCGCGTCGGTGCCCAGTTCCATGGCCTTACTGTCAAGAAAGGCCTCAATCCTAACATATATGTAGATACAGCTCTTGTCAATATGTACGCCACATGTGGCTCTTTGCCGGAAGCTAAGAAAGCGTTCGACGAAATGCCCCAACGAAACTCCGTCTCTTGGAACGCAATGTTGACGGGTTTTGCGAGTAGGGGTGAGCTTGCCTTTGCAAAATTGGTTTTCGATCAAATGCCTGAACGCAATGTGATTTCCTGGACCGGCTTGATCGACGGACTCACCCGAGCTCGGAGGCCGCTCGAAGCTTTGGTCCTGTTTGGTCAGATGATGGCAAAAGGCATCAGCCCAACAGAGATCACTGTGCTGGCCATTGCTCCTGCAATCTCTAATCTCGGATCCCTCGATAAGGTGGAATCATTGCATGCTTATTGCGAGAAACGTTGCCTTCCTTTGCTAGATATCCGTGTGGAGAATTCTTTGATCGACATGTACGCAAAGTGTGGATCGATCGAGAGCTCATTCAAGTTTTTCAAGCTCATGGGAGATCGAAGGAACTCGGTTTCCTGGACCTCTATGATCACTGGATTCGCCATGCACGGAATGGCAAATGGTGCCGTGAAACTGTTTGATGAAATGCGGAGCCTCAATGCCAAGCCAAACAGGGTGACGTTCTTGAGCATTCTGAATGCCTGCAATCACGGAGGGCTAGTGGAAGCAGGATTGAGATTTTTCATCAGCATAGTTTACGATTACGGGATCGAGCCGGAAATTAAGCATTATGGCTGCATGATCGACTTGTTGGGAAGAGCTGGCAGGTTGAGCGAGGCTGAAGATATGATAGCTGGTATGCCAATGGAGGTGAATGCTATTGTGTGGAGGACTCTGTTGGGGGGTTGCAGCAAGCATGGTGAAGTGGAGATTGGGGAGAGGGTGATGAAGAGGATAGTTGAATTGGAGGATTACAGTGGAGACTACATTGTAAGCATATTAGATAAGACAATGTAGTCTCTCCACTGTAATCCTCCAATTCAACTATCCTCTTCATCACCCTCTCCCCAATCTCCACTTCACCATGCTTGCTGCAACCCCCCAACAGAGTCCTCCACACAATAGCATTCACCTTCATTGGCATACCAGCTATCATATCTTCAGCCTCGCTCAACCTGCCAGCTCTTCCCAACAAGTCGATCATGCAGCCATAATGCTTAATTTCCGGCTCGATCCCGTAATCGTAAACCATGCTGATGAAAAATCTCAATCCTGCTTCCACTAGCCCTCCGTGATTGCAGGCATTCAGAATGCTCAAGAACGTCACCCTGTTTGGCTTGGCATTGAGGCTCCGCATTTCATCAAACAGTTTCACGGCACCATTTGCCATTCCGTGCATGGCGACTCCAGTGATCATAGAGGTCCAGGAAACCGAGTTCCTTCGATCTCCCATGAGCTTGAAAAACTTGAATGAGCTCTCGATCGATCCACACTTTGCGTACATGTCGATCAAAGAATTCTCCACACGGATATCTAGCAAAGGAAGGCAATGTTTCTCGCAATAAGCATGCAATGATTCCACCTTATCGAGGGATCCGAGATTAGAGATCGCAGGAGCAATGGCCAGCACAGTGATCTCTGTTGGGCTGATGCCTTTTGCCATCATCTGACCAAACAGGACCAAAGCTTCGAGCGGCCTCCGAGCTCGGGTGAGTCCGTCGATCAAGCCGGTCCAGGAAATCACATTGCGTTCAGGCATTTGATCGAAAACCAATTTTGCAAAGGCAAGCTCACCCCTACTCGCAAAACCCGTCAACATTGCGTTCCAAGAGACGGAGTTTCGTTGGGGCATTTCGTCGAATGCTTTCTTAGCTTCCGGCAAAGAGCCACATGTGGCGTACATATTGACAAGAGCTGTATCTACATATATGTTAGGATTGAGGCCTTTCTTGACAGTAAGGCCATGGAATTGGGCACCGGCGCGGGGATTGGACAAGTTCGAAGAGGCCTTGAGGAGGAAAGAGAAAGTGAAGGTGTCGTTGGGGAGGGGGTGGCAGCAGAGCTGCTCCATTTGTTTGTAGAGATGGATGGCTTCTTGGGGGAAGCAGCCCAGGGCGTAGTGGCGTATGAGGGTGTTCCACACTCTGAGACCAGTTTGGTTCGTGTGGTGGCGGTGGAGACCTGCCGTAAGGAGAACGGAGTGCACTTGGAACGAAGGAGCTCGCTTGGGCTGGTGCTTGAGGAGGGCAGAGAGGAGCTGGTGGTCGTCGACATCGATCGCTGACAGAAAGGAGGGCGATGTCGGGGAATGGCGTGCTGTGACGTGCTGTAGCATATTTGTTATACTCTGAAACTTTTGGACCTAGATGTGAATATAATTCTTAGAGGGGGTTATTTGCAAAATTTCAAATCCTATATAAATGAGTCCTAAACCCTCTCTAATCTCTTCTTTTCTCTCGGTTCCTGTAGCAGCAGAGGGTGACAGAAGCTTGGGAGGCGCCGGCGACGGGAAGATCTCCGGTGAATCGGAGTTGGAGGAGTCTGCCGGTAGGATTCTAATCCTTTTACTCCTTTCCTTTCGCTTAGGGTAACCCGATGTTGGGACGAGATTCGGTGTAGATGGTCTGTTGGGTCGTAGATTTGAGATCCTTCGTTATTCGCTCGAGTCGTCTTGGCTTCTCGATGTATTCTCGTCGATTTGATTTCCGAATTTGAAATGTGTCGGCGATCTTGTGGTTTTCGTCGTTGAGTTCGGATCTGATCCTTCCGTCATCATCCTCGTTGTTTTCATTGAGTTTGAATCGTATCTCTTCGTCGTTGTTTTTGTCGAAATTGGGGAATCGGATCAGCGCTGCCAATCGAGGCAGTGCGGAATTGAGAATCGTCGGTGGTATTGGTTGAGTGTCGGTTCGGCCGCACAACAGCGTCGGCCAGGGTCGTCGGTGGCGCTGTCGTCGCCACGCGCACGAGGTTGCCCTGCGTGTTGTCGGCCTGCGCGAAGTTGCCCTGCGTGTTGCCGGCCTGCGCGAAGTCGCCCAGCGCGAGGGGCGCGTCGCCAGTCTGCGCAGAGTCGCCCGACGCGAGGAACAGGGACGCCCAATCTAGGGACGCCGCACCTGTTTCTTGTCGCCGCCGGGTAGTAGGGCGGTGGCGATCGTCGGCGTCGGTATCGGCGACGGGCTCCTCCGGCGACCCGATCGGCCGGAGCGATCGGGGGTGGAGGCTGGTAGAGGCGGCAGTAGCGTCGGGTTGAGGCGGCTGATTTGGGGGAAGGCGGAGGATGAAAGGAGATGAGTGGATTGGAATTTAACAGTGTTATATTTGATTATATCAGTGTTTTATTTTTTTATAACAGTGTTATGCTGGTTTAACTGTAGCGTTATGCTATTTGGAGTTATATTCTATTGTACCGGTAACTTTTTGATGTTATATTGATATATAATTTATAGCAGTGATATATTATTTTATATCACTGATATATATATGTTTGGTATCAGTAATGAATAAACAGTATTTAAACCATTTTGCTATTATTTTAAATAATTAGTTGGAGGCTTTATAGTGGGTCAAAATAATTATTTCATATATGAATTTGGACCTACTCGTCGCCCCGAATCCATTGGTGAAGTCTGTTTTGTCGTTTGGCTTTCGGATGTTGAAAACAGTATGCTTTTATTGCCTCGTTTTGCGTGCCAAGTCGGGAAAAGTATTATTTTATCGGTTTTCATGGTTTCTACCCGAGTTGTTCTATTGTTGTAATTGTTGTCAAGGTGAATTTCATCCTAGATCGGTTGTTACCCTATGTCGAGATATATCTTGTTGTTCTATTCCGTTGAAGTTTGATATCTACTGTTGATTGAAACTCTTTATGCATATTTTGTTGATACATGTTGCCAGCATAATGTTGTTATATGCATATTATTTGAGGATGCTAGTTAGACGTTGCATGTCTTATGCTGTTGTTTATTTACTTAATGCATACAT
>CP136895.1:83247500-83265000 GCA_034359265.1 Canna indica
GCTTCTCCGTCAACACGATCTACTCCATGAAGCACATTACCGTTGATATGGGCAAAAGGTCGAGCTGAACTATCCAAACTGCCAGCAGCAGCTGCAGCCTGTATGCTTTTCATCCGCTCTCTGATGGCATCCAGAGTCCCCATTGTTACTGCAGGAGCTGGAAAGATGTGATGATAGTAAGAACACTGACAAGTTATCCTACGAATTTAATATTATATTATATCTGTGTGAGAGAGAACCAGCTGGATATCGGTCCATCCTAACATCTCCTAAGTGTGGCCTAAATTCTGAAGGATCCGATTGACCTCTCAAAGAAGCTGTTGTAGCCCCAACACCTTCGTCTTCCGCATATGACACAGCAATGTTACTGTGTATGCTATCAGTTTTTGGATTAATTGACTTGGTGTGTACGGGAGAAAGAGATCCAAACTTCGGAGATGGAAGAGTTGCTAGAGGTGGTGGTGTGGACATGGGAAGGCTGGAAGGTGTCCTTCCAGCAGCTGCATTCTTCTCCATCTGGATGGATAACAAAATTCAGATACAATCAACACAAGTTACATGGTAGAGCATTTCAATGAAGAAATGTCCAGCTAACCTGGGCCAGTCCATCTCTAATATAAGTTCTAAAAGCCTCACTTGCATTTTGGAGCTGTGAAAATATATCAACCTACAAAAAAACTCAGAGATTCAGTATTATATATCTCAAAATAAACAGTTATCAAATGAACCCAAAAAAATTTGTTTCCAACTAGATCTTACCTTAGGGTAGAGTTGGGTAATCCGATAGAGTTCGTATAGCCCAATGGTACATGTTTGCTTGTCACCAATTTTCTTAAATACAGCAGCAAGCTCTTGCTATTGCAATTTAAGAAAGCAACAAAAAGGATAGCAATTAAACAAGCAATACAAAAAAGGTATCACTGTGCAAAGTACAGAAATGTCAAACTTGTTAGAAATGAGGGTATTTATAAAGCCGAGTAACAAATAGTGATATGAACAGTACATTAAAGCCACTAATTACAAGGAAATAGAAATCATTAGTGCCAAAGTCGAGCAGCACCTTTAATTGAGCATCAGCAGAATGTGTTGCTGGAGCTGGACTGTTTGAAGCAGTGTCACCCCAATGTGTTTGTCCCATGGGGCCAGATGGAGTCAACATTCTAGCAGCTGCAAGGGTCTTTAAAGAAAGAAAAAAAATGTCAATCAAATCATCTATGAAGATTTACAAGCTTCACAATTTCAGTATATTACCTGAAGATTTAGGTCAATATAAGCAAGAATGATAGGTTGAGGTTCTGTATCTATAGGTACCATCGAAAGGTGACCTTTTATAGCCGTTCCACGGAGCTTCACGAGTTCATGCAGAACAGTTTTAACCATCCGAAGTGGCTTATCGTCAGCTCCAGCCCTTAAAGCAACAAAAAAAATGATCAGAAAAAAACTAAATCAATACAACCCTTCCATTAATAAGAAAGCAAAAGATACCTCCTTCGTATCTCTTCCATTCCAAGTTCTTGCAAGTATACATGAATGCTTTCAAGAATACGGTCAAGATCAACTTCGTATATTGTGGTTTGTAAGACCTGCATGAACCACATAGTATAAACCAAAAAGAATAATGTGCACTATCTATGAACTTCTTTGAAGTACTATTAATTGTTACCTTGGTCAGTTTAATTAAACATTTAACAACTAGATCTGAAAACTTCTGATTTCGGGTAATGAAAGCATCAGCAGATACAGGGGATGGCCACCTTGAAGGGTCCAAAGGTCTCAACAAGTTAATTAGCACCACAAAAGATGATGTTCTCTCTGCATTATCCTGTTCATATGGACAAAAAAAAGAAACAAAGAAAAACTTCATGAGATATATAGTCAAAACTGTATACAACATAAATGAAAAAAAAACAAAAATATTGCTGACCAGAATTTTGAGCATCAAAACATTAAGTGCTTTCAATAATTGGCTACCATCATCCATTAGAGGAACTCTTTCATCCAAAAGCCAAAGAAGAAGTTCAGTGATAAGGTTGTCTAATGTACTCTCTTTCACAGCATGAGCAAGTTTTTTGATCTGGAAGGTCTGCAGAAAAACCATTAATCAAATATAATTTTTCTCAGGACTGAACAAACAAAAGAACAAAAATTTCCCTGTAAGAAAAAATACCTGCATTAGTGTATTAAGTACATATTTACAAGATCTTGAAGAAGCTCCAGAGAGGCTGAAGTTAAAGGTATTAGGAACCTGCATAATTTGATCTTATGTTGATAAGCATATGGACAATAGAACTATTGCATGGGATAACAGAACAAATTCAATTACCATTGTCGCTAGACAGGAAACCAATCTATCTGCATCCTTAGATAGATCTTCAATCGCACTATTCTCAGGGTCACCAGCAACTTGTGTCAGCTCATGGCATATTACTTTCATACCTTCAACTGACTGCAAAAAGTAAAGAGTGTGTGGATTATGAGGTGGCACACAAAAACACATCGTGTCCAGATGAGATTATAGAAACAGATGCATCTGAATCAGCCCCGCCATACATTTAGTTGAAGACATGCAATTGTTGCTTTCAAATGGTGCAATCAGTAAAGCAATATAAATTATCAAAATCAACTTGCCATTACAAGAAAGTGACTCCACAAGAAAGAAAACACTAATACAAGTTAAATCTTTCAAACAACAGACCTGGTCAGGCAAACCTAATGCAATGACATCAAGAGCTTCATGCCAATCAGTTGGACCATTTGCAGTGCCGAACTGTCGGGCTAGAATATGCCTTTCCTCAGAATCAGCATAAGCAACATTGTCCCTGATGAGTATTCATGATCAAGGAAACAGAAATTATGGGGAAAAAAAAACATCAAAGTCATATCTTGTGTGTATAGCATATCATGAGAACCACATTATACCATTGTGGAACAAAGACATACCTAGCTGCCATCGGAACAGAGACAGCCCGTGAGTAGATTTCTCCACTCTGCTCTGCCATATCTAGCCTGCAAATTCAACATGAAATTGAGAATGTAAAAAAAATCAGGTTAATGGCAAATAGACAAGATTGAAAAAGCACTCATTATAAAGAAGCAAAATGCAGAGTAGAACAATGTTAAAACACATTATACAACTAAAAATACAAAACTAATTTTAAATGAAGTCAATTAAAAGATGTATGATGGGAGGGCTAATGCATCTAGTACTTGCAGTTTGCAAACCAAAGGAATCCATCAGGTTGTCACGTAAACAAATGTAAGAACATATAAAAAGTAAATACTTGGTTTAAGTAATGAGACCACATAACATATATAATACCTGTGGTTAACATGTGGATTTATGCATCTGCATAATCATAGTGGACAAACTACTATCGGCTCAGGTACATTAATCAGTCTCAATCAACTCACTACTCAAATTCTATTCTCTACCTAATTCTTTGGATGGTGGTGGCTTGTCTGTTGAATTTTTTTTTAAACTTCCTAAGTATACATTTATGAACATAATTTTTATTTAAATAAATTAAAAAGAGAGACAATCTATTCATCCGCATAAGTGAGTGTATCCAATATATGTTGTATACGGTGATCAAAAACAATACTGCATGCATACACTTTTTAAAACCTTTGGTACATACATATGTGCAAGAAAAAAGGAGGGAAAGAACAAAACATACCCATTTTCTCTAACTGAACGCCTTAACGCATTTCTAGTCTCACCAGGCCGGCCTTCTTTTCTCTTATCCATCTCCCTTGCCTGAACAAGAAAAAAAAGAAGAATCCAGTAAGAAGAACAATTATAACGACAACTTGCCAACCTATTATTTTTCCTACGTCAGAAATAATGCATCGCTTCATCATCTATTTGGACCAACACAGATGGAAATTTTGAACTAACCTTCCATTTAAACCTATCATCAAGCATACTCCTTTGAGCATCAGATAGTTTCCCAACATATCTCCATACATCTTCCCCTGTCCAAGAGGGAAAAATTCACATCAATACATATACATAATAAAGAGACCAACCACCATCAGGAACTCAACATGGTATACCCTTTCAAATTGATGTATGCAAAAAACGCAAAACAAATACATCAACAAATCAAGGTGCTCTTAACACAAAAGATAACCCCGTAACTAATTTAAATTTAAGGCACAAAAAGAGCATACCGAGGTTTTTGTAAGCAGTAGCCATTGTGTTAAGAGCAGCCTTCCTAATTTCACCATCTCGCTCTGATGTTAAACTAGCAACTAGTTGCAAAGATTTCAACTGTCCACTAATCTGAATGCAATTAGAAAACAATAAGCATCTGCCGTAATTGGACGACGAAGACCACTCATGTATGTTGGTTAGAACTTAACCTCAGTTCCATAATGATCAATTAAGTATTCAATAAAATCGACACATTCTATTCGAGTACGATTATTCTTCGAGCGCAAGCCCTCCAAAACATAAGGAAGGAATTTTGATGCTGAATAGATGTTAACAATTCTCTTCATTAATTCACGCATCTTCTCCCTGAGCTTTTCAATGTTATGACCAGACTGCAATATAAAATAAGATCAAGTTATCATACACCACAAAGTAAATGCAGTCTTAATACCATGTGACCCAACTATGGAGAGTTAAATATGCTCTTCCATACATATTTAAAATAAATCATAAGAAAAGGACCAATTTATGAATTAAAAAATCTGACAATAATGCGTAAGATCATAACCACAAGCCAAAATAAGCACCATCATAATGCAAACAACCTTCTCTACTAGACATGGAAGAAACATTGCAGCTTCTGCCTCAGTCAGAGTGTAACCCTCATCTTTTGAAACAGCAAAAAGCTCAGGAAGGAATTCAAGCACCTGCAAATTATATTCAAACAGAGAAAGAACTTCAGTGCTTCAAACTTTACACAGTTTCAAACTTGCAACCTAGAAGCCATGTACCATAAACAAACTCGAGATGTCATACCTTCAACAAGCATGTTGTGTTTGACTCACAAAACCGCAAAACAAACCACCTCAAGAGTATGTCAAGAAGTTCAAATAATTCTTTTCTGTGTGATGGCAGAGCCTATATGGAAAGAAAAAGACATGTGTTACCAATATATGATACACATTAGTAATTTTCTAGTAGAAATTGAAATGGAAAAAAATCAACCTTGTGCAACAACTCAAGCCCATCTACTTGCTTCTTGAAATCTGTGCTTAACAATCGCCTATGTAGGTCTTCTCGGAAATGCTTCACAAACTCATACTGTAGTGGAGATAAAGTAAAGATGGATCATTGATTCTCAATAAGAAAATAAAGTTTGATTCTTAATAAGAAAAACTACACTCAGAAATTGCTGAAAGAAAATTCTTTTATGCAATCCGGACCATATATGTTGAAGTTTGTGCTACCTTTGCACAGACCTGACTCATGGATTGGTTATCACCTGATCAATTGAATGGAACCCAGCTACTTGGCCAATGACCATGGTGAGGCCCCCAGAAGGATTTTTAAAAACAAAGCATCTGGTTATTGTTCTTATTTATAGCAATTTGCATGGATATATAACATTGATATTTAAGATAGAGCAAATCATGGATTGGACAAGATACAAACAAGTTATACAACTCTACTTAATGTATGTGGATTCAGATACGAAGACTAGACCAATAATATATTAAGTACCAAATCTTCTCAAAATACACATGTTTTCTAAACAGAAGCACAAGAAAAACAGATAGCTACAACATTTGTGAAGTAAAATTTATGATTTACCAACTTAAGAAAATCAATTCATACTATTTCAATTCATTTGTTTAGATCATAGACAATTAGAAACAGAATGTCAATATCTCAAATTCATGGGGGGAAGAATTTAGTAGTGGTTGATAGAAAAAGATTGGTGAGTAATAGATCAGGAGATAAAAACAAGTACAAGAATATGCACAATGAAAATTAAGAATTTCATTTAAGCATTTTCTTTCATTGATCAAACAGTATGAGATAGGATAGGTTCCAGAAAAGAAACTTCAATATTAGATCATTCAAAATGCAAACCTCCAGCTCCTGAATTTGCTCAGGGCGTGGTTCCTCAAATTTGAATCTTCGGATAATAAGCCTCTCTCTTTCTTCCTGCATGTATGCAAAATCATAAAAGAGTTCTTTCAAAAAATAACTCAGGAAAATTAAAAGATTATTTCCGCTACAAAAACACACCTTATTTGAGTCCTTGACATTAAATAAAGGCTGAGACTGGACTGCAAGATCTTGAGCAGAAGCAAAAGGGTCAACTTTTGAAGCTCTTGTTGGAACATTTCTCTGCAACAATGTAAAAGTATATCATAAATAAAGAACATTGGCCTCAAATTTCTATTGTTTTATCAGAAATAAGCTCTTGTTGGAACATTTTTCTGAAGAAATATGCACCATTGATGTGGTCTTCGTGCCAGGTCTAGACATACGATCATTGCCAATGTTTGCTCCTAGTTTCCCATTCTTTATGGTGGGCCTTGAAGCCAAACCACCAGGCATCGATCTTGTCGAATCTGTGACATCTAAAGGCAGCAAATAAAAACAAATATGATAAAAGTCAAGAAATGTCAACGGTCAACTTGTAGGACAAAACTTGCAACAAAATACCTTCAATCATCGCAGAAGGCTTTATCCGCTCAAGTACAAGAGCCAAGGCAGATCCCTTCAGATCCTTGAGAGATTTAGTAGCCTGCACAATTAGAACAAAAGAAAAATAAGTGTTGTTAATCCATATCATCATGTTCCGAAAATGAATAAACAATTGAGCATTGGAAAACTCCCATACTGCCTCTTGTCCACAAACTCTGAGAACTTCACCAATACAACATTCAGCTGCCTTACGAACTTCTGCTGATTTATCCTGAACAACAGTAAAGCAAATACTACTTAGAATGCATATTCTTGAGGAAAATGCAACCAATCAACTCCAGGTTAAGACTCACGGTCAAAGCAGCAGCTGTTGGCTTTATAAGGTGTGAAGCATCAGTCAACTCATTTTCCTTTGATAAATACCTTGTTAACCAATCAAAAAGGTCTTTACGCCCATCTGCTCCAAGTTTTGGATCAGCCAATGCAGTTGTGATGTATGGCACCTAGAAAATTTGCCAGAGAAAAGCATAATTTAGAAACCAAAAATAGGAGAAAGCAAGTCAGGAATCACCATAGATCACAATGTACCATTTTATCAAGGTGAACAGCCAGAATCCACAAATCTAAAGTATTTAGAGTGCATTCTCTCATGTGCTTCTTGTTATCACCCAGACACTTGAGCACATCTGACAAAATTCCCTAAATAAACAACAATGGTGAGTTATTACATCAACAAGATCCAATATCTTGATTGAACAAGAATAGCTGATACAGTTTGTTGAATTAGTAGTTTACCAACCTTACTGGATTTCTCAACAGGAGAACCCATTGCAGATGCAAGACCACCAATGGTAGCCAAAGTTGCCATCACCAAGTTTTTGTTGCTATCACACAGACGGCCCCTAAGAGCACCAAACAACTCCACTGGTGGTTGGGCAAATACAGAACCCCGAGATCAAAATGAATTGTAATTATTTATGGACTAATTTCAAATATTATTTGAAGTGCAACATACCTGTTCCAGCAGGTTGTATACGTTTATGTGCTTCTTCCAAAATTTTATTAACGGCCTCAATAGACTCCAAACGAACCTATAGATCCAGACAAACATATTAAATCTACATGATGACAGTGAAAGCTAACAATGAGAAAATGTCCGAGTCATGAAAATGAATCTCATACTTTCCAGTCAGGACTGCCTAGATCTTTCAACAGGTTAGGTGTTATCTTTGCACTGATATCTTCACGTGGCAGTCCATCAGATCCAGCAGCAGAGATGGATGATCCTGAATCTAAGGATTTGACTGATTTCTTAGGAGCAACAGCAGCACCCTGTCAATTATCATATTAAGTATCAGGTAAGGCAACTCAAAGAAGTTGAAGGAGAACATGTCTCATTGTCCATATTGTACCTCATATGGGTTTTTTTCATACTCAGCATCTAAAGCGCTTAGAAGAGCAGGCTTGACATCAGTGAGAAAACCTTTAATGTCTGCAAGAAAGCAAAACTTGGAAGTTGGAACACTATTAGGGTGTCAATTCACGACCAACTAAACTTGAGCTATTAAAGAAATTTACCTGGGCCAACAAACTTATGTAAGATTCCAATAAGTTTGATTGTTGCATTCCTGATTGCAGCATTGCTGGATTGCAGCCCAATGTCTTTACAGAAATCAATCAAATCCTGCAACCTCAGCTTGTTTACCGTAAGTGATAGTGTATCTTGAAAATCTCTTATTAAACATGACACATAGATCACCCATAAACGCACCTTTAACTTTATATGGGAAACTCCAAAATCTTCAACTGCAGAGACCATCCATGAAATGCCTTCACTTAAAACCTTGGGATTCTTGTGATCTTTCATGATTTTGTAAAGCTTAAAGAGATAGAAACATCTTGTGAGTGCTATGTATATAAAGGTTTAAAAAAATCATCAAAAACCTATTCAAAAAACAAATAAATCTACTTACTCTATCAAAAACAAATCCAGGACCAACTGCCTCAGAAAAAGTAGTAAGACATTTCATCGCTTGGGAACGTGTTTTAATGTCTGCAACCCTTTCGCTGATGCCTGAAAACATCAAACACACAACAAATATGTTGTATCAGAAATCATTACACTCTAGACAACCTGAAAAAAGCATCAGGCAAGCCACAGATATAAGAATACACATAATGAGCAGCAAAAACGATAGTCTTTAAGACAATACAAAAACTGATCAGCTGGGATAGAAACTAGTGAAAACAGGCCAAAAACAAGATGGTTCTCTTAGATGGGACACATTCAAGTCAGGGCATACACTAAAGCATTATGAGCTTCTTCCATAACACAAATAGAATGGCTCATATGACCTCAAACAGATTTTCAAGACACCTCCAAGTAAATCAAGGAAATGTAAATCAATAATTGCATACCTAGAACACAGAGCACCACACATCGTTTTGGAAATCTTTTCACAGTAGAAGCTATGTATGTGACGACCTCAATAACCTGTTGTTGTACCTGCTCCACACAAACATGTTTGAATTGTAAATCAAGTATAAAAGTCCATAAAAGAATTTTCAACGCTCATGAAATTACCTGGACATTTTTCTCACCCCATCCAGGAACAGCACATAGAAATCGAATCAACTTCTCAGCAGATTGATCAAGATCCTGAAGATTCTCAGTCTCCTGCTTCAGCAAGCCAATGGCTGCAAAAAGACAGCTTGTTCGGTAATATTGATCATCCACAAAAGGCAATTATTCGCTTGACCGCAATAAGAAATCACACATAGTATTGAAGCAATGAAAAATTGTGCAGATTTTAACTACCTAGTAGTTAATGTTCTATGAACAAGTTCTGAAAATTCAAACTGACCAGAAGATTGGTCAGCATATCTGAAAGCATAATATGCATTTGAATTTATTTATTTTTGTAAAAAAAAAGACAAATAAGAGAGATCAGAAAACGGCAATTACTGTAAAATACTAAATACTTTGGCAAAAGACCCTCTAATTGAAATAAAGACAAGACGGAAATCAGTTAAACCTAAGGCTGCCCAAATATATCCTGTTTATTTCTTAAAATGTAAACTTTCTTCAATCCTAGCAAAAAAGAACAAATGAAATGCATAACTACAATCAAATAAGGAAACCAGAATCCTATTCATGCATATTCTATGTTTAACTACTTGCATATGCAAATGTGACAGACAATTTAGAGTGCACGAAGAAATAAATAAAATCAGACTCTTAATCAACAGATTCCTTTGAAAAAGGGAAGAAAACAAGAGACAAAAACGAGGATAAAAACCTTCAAGTCGTTCCTTCCAAACACCACTCTTTAGTTGAGAAATAGTTTCAGCCTTTATAAGTGAACCCAATCTTCCTTCAATTTCCTCTAAACTCATTTCTCCTGGCTGCCATTTAACAAGTAAATGAAAAATCAAACAACAGTAAAGCATAACACATTGATTTAATGACATTAAAAGGGAAACAAAAAAGTTAACTTTACAGCATCAGCCTTTATTACCATTCTTTCTTTCTTTTTGCATATAATTCATTCAAAGCTTATACAAGAACAGATATATTGAGCCTCACTATGAAAATTACCTCAACATCTTCAGTCTCAACTAATACTGAAGCCTTATTTTGTCCAACCCCATCAGCCTTTTTTACAATACCCTTTACTGCAACACTTTTCTTAGCAGCGGGCTGACAAAAACATTTACTTAAGTTCAAATTGATATTCCATAGTTCAATAGTGAAGAATCATTTATAAAATAAGAAATCATAAGTCACCACTGCTTGGGCAGGTTTCTTCCCGCTAAGCATACTTGCAGCAGAACGCCTTACAAATGCGCTGTCAGAAACCTAAATTCCAATGAACACAATACATATTTAAATATAAATAAGTTATTATCACCAATAGTAAGTGTACTAATAAACCTAAATTGGCAAAAAGCCTAATATGAATCCTGTTGAAGTGCAGTTAATTAAACAGAAAGAAATAAAAAAGAAAATTACTCTATGAAGATGCTTGATATAATTAAGAAATGATTTGACATATTGCAAGAATTGATTTGAAAATTTCCAATGAACCATAAGTAATATCAAACAAAATCTGGAAATTAATGGCAGCACTAACAAAATCAAGAAATTTCATGTTCCATGCCATCTGGTTGCAAACTCTGTTGCTGAGAATAACTTTCAGATGATGGACATATCATAACGTCTAAAGCTTCTAAATATACTATGATTTGATATTCATAATTGCTGGTAGTCAATTTACTTCATTCCATGTAAATATGTCTATTGTACACAAGGACCACATATCATCTTCTATCTTAGGATCATCCAATGGTGATATGATGGATAACACTTATTGAACTAGGAAAGAATCTACAAAAGATTAATTCAAATATAAAACAATAGAATAGAAAAGGTGGAATTGGAACAATGAAAATAGACAAAATTTAAAAAGAATCTCAAACATGTCTTTACATATGGTGTAATTAAATAAAACTTAAACCCTTTAAACTTATAAAAACAGCATACAATATTAATATATTATATAGCATTATGAGTTTATGACTATATAAGAGATAAAAGATCAAATTTATAAGCTATGCCAGATCAAACAGACACAAATGGAAAGCATGGTGACCATAAACATGGAGGCAGCAGCAACTCCTGTGGATGAGCACCTATGAATATGATCAGTCAAAGGGTAGCAACTAGCGACAAGAATAGCTCACAAAAGAAAGATAACTATTGTATTCCACCAACCATGGCTTAAAAAATCGCCCGAAACGGTACGTTAAGGGCGGTATATACCGATTTTTGATATTTCCGGTATACGATATACCCGGTATTTGAAAATACCAGGTATATTATGTATACCGGGCGGTTTATGGCGGTATTTTTGCCATATACCGCCCGGTAAGGGCGGTATATGTATCATACCGCCCGGTATGAGCGATATCGGGAGGTATGATAACTTTTCAACGTTGGCGTTGCCAACGGCGTTGAGCGCCATTGGCAACGGGTGGCCGACAGCCCGACAAGGCTGTCGGCCACATTTTTCGGCATATACCGCCCAAACCGAGCAGTATTATGTGCATAACGGGCGGTATGATGAAAAGTAACCCAAACGGCTCTATAGCCGTTTGGGGCCGGATTTTCACAGATACAAGAGAATCATTACATTGTAGTTTATATAGGACGACACAAGTCCACAACCCAAAGGGTCTAAAAAATCTCCGGGTGCTGAGATGATGAATACCATGTGTTGGTACGATCTTATGTTGCACTACGTCTTATGTTGCGCTACGCAGAGTCTTCGACGGTCCCGCTAATGATTCTCTTTGGGTTGTGGACTTGTGTCATCCTATATAAACTCAAATGTAATGATTCTCTTGTATTTATGAAAAACCCTAATACAGTACCAAATGGCTTTTAAACATTGTATTCATGTATTTGACATTTGAATATTAATATTAAGCATTTATTCATCAATTATGTATTATTGGAGTTATATCTAACCCTCTCAAAAAAAAAAGGCGGCCGGTATGCAATTTTCGTACTGGTACCGGCCGGTGACCGAAATCGGTACCAGTACCGAGATTTTAAACCATGCCACCAACCCCCACCCCCACCCCCACACCCCCACCCCCCCCCACCCCCCCCCGCAAGATAACTAACAACAGACACCTCGTTCTCAGGTCCAACTAAATCACAGTAATGATGATAGATACACGTGGTTAACCACCACAAACAACAGATGAGTAAGGTAACAAAAACATTAATGATCAACAACAAGATCATAACAAAGGAAACAAGAAAAAAAAAACTCACCCCTTGACCACATGTACTTGCAGTTGAATTTGAGTTTGAAACTGGAAACAGTCAACAAAAGATAAGTATAAAAAATCCTGAGAAGAATGAAGCTAATGACTAACAAAATTAACGAGAATATAACAAGATTTGGACACCTGATCCTGAAGTAGAGGCCTCGCCGTTTCCAATCATATCAGAGAGCTTCTTTTTTCTGACATCATCGAGTTTCTCTAGTGATCTCTCTAAAGGCCTCATACCGACCATCTAGAACAATGTACCAATAAGAAATAGTTGGCATTTTCTCCACATAAAATAGCAACAATATCCACTGGTGAAAAGTTATGAAATGCATCTTGAAAGTACCTTAGCTATAGCTGCTAATGCAGCAAATGCTGCATCTCTCACTTCAGGTGTTCCATCATTAAGGCTCTGCATATCTCAACAGGATTGCATGAGTAGGTCAAAAGAAATGTTAAAACTAGTCAACTATTGTGTTGTCAAGGAAGTGCTAAGAAACATTCTTGCTTACCTCCAAAAATATTGGCACATAATCCTTGTGCATTTTAAGAATTGTTGCTTTATTGTTTGTCTCAATAAAAAATGTGAGCCAGTTTAATGTTAATGACCGCACAAGTGGAACCTTATTTTTAACAGCCACTTTTACATCTGCAGTTACAACAACAATGGATCCTTTAGAATAAAGTAAAAAACCCATGCGACGATAAAATTATTATATTACTAAACTAATCTAAAATAACTGGCAAGATTACAGTTTGAAAATCCACATAAGCAACATACAATTTTTTGTCAGAAAATAAAAGATAGTGAATTGCCATTTTTCTTCACAATAATTAAGGGAAATTTAGGGAATTACTTCAATGATTTCACTTGTTTTCCACATAATTAATACCAAGCAGTTGGCTAGCAAGAATGTAGCAAAAGAACAGTAAACATAAGATAAATTTGACTTTGTTAGATTACAGTTCAAATTCCTAATACAATAGCAACAAGTTGGGTATCATAAGCACAATAAAATTTCAAACTACAACTTCCTTTGGAGCATATTTAGGAAAAATAAGCTTATTACTAGAATCATTCCTTGTGTCACATATAATTAATATCATAAATAACCAAGATATCAAAGAAAAGCAATCAAATTTTGTGGTTAAATTAAACATGCGCAATATTTCATTTCATGACTAGTTCAAGGAAAAAACTAGTGATATTTATGGTGATTCATGAAATTCATAGATCTTTCAGCAATGTGACCTAGATTTGTATTCATTGCAAAATTAATACAGTTATTTTATGTCTAAATAAGTTATGTGAGCCCTAAATCTCGTTGAGCTTGAATCAGGAATCAGGAGATTTATGGTACAAGAGGAAAGAGAGGCCTGATTGCAAATCATATCCCTTCATCATCCATCAGTCAAGCAACCAGCCCAAGCGAGCTCCTTCGCTCCAAGTGCACTCTGTTCTCCTTACGGCAGGTCTCCACCGCCACCACACGAACCAAACTGGTCTCAGAGTGTGGAACACCCTCATACGCCACTACGCCCTGGGCTGCTTCCCCCAAGAAGCCATCCATCTCTACAAACAAATGGAGCAGCTCTGCTGCCACCCCCTCCCCACCGACACCTTCACTTTCTCTTTCCTCCTCAAGGCCTCTTCGAACTTGTCCAATCCCCGCGTCGGTGCCCAGTTCCATGGCCTTACTGTCAAGAAAGGCCTCAATCCTAACATATATGTAGATACAGCTCTTGTCAATATGTACGCCACATGTGGCTCTTTGCCGGAAGCTAAGAAAGTGTTCGACGAAATGCCCCAACGAAACTCCGTCTCTTGGAACGCAATGTTGACGGGTTTTGCGAGTAGGGGTGAGCTTGCCTTTGCAAAATTGGTTTTCGATCAAATGCCTGAACGCAATGTGATTTCCTGGACCGGCTTGATCGACGGACTCACCCGAGCTCGGAGGCCGCTCGAAGCTTTGGTCCTGTTTGGTCAGATGATGGCAAAAGGCATCAGCCCAACAGAGATCACTGTGCTGGCCATTGCTCCTGCAATCTCTAATCTCGGATCCCTCGATAAGGTGGAATCATTGCATGCTTATTGCGAGAAACGTTGCCTTCCTTTGCTAGATATCCGTGTGGAGAATTCTTTGATCGACATGTACGCAAAGTGTGGATCGATCGAGAGCTCATTCAAGTTTTTCAAGCTCATGGGAGATCGAAGGAACTCGGTTTCCTGGACCTCTATGATCACTGGATTCGCCATGCACGGAATGGCAAATGGTGCCGTGAAACTGTTTGATGAAATGCGGAGCCTCAATGCCAAGCCAAACAGGGTGACGTTCTTGAGCATTCTGAATGCCTGCAATCACGGAGGGCTAGTGGAAGCAGGATTGAGATTTTTCATCAGCATGGTTTACGATTACGGGATCGAGCCGGAAATTAAGCATTATGGCTGCATGATCGACTTGTTGGGAAGAGCTGGCAGGTTGAGCGAGGCTGAAGATATGATAGCTGGTATGCCAATGGAGGTGAATGCTATTGTGTGGAGGACTCTGTTGGGGGGTTGCAGCAAGCATGGTGAAGTGGAGATTGGGGAGAGGGTGATGAAGAGGATAGTTGAATTGGAGGATTACAGTGGAGACTACATTGTAAGCATATTAGATAAGACAATGTAGTCTCTCCACTGTAATCCTCCAATTCAACTATCCTCTTCATCACCCTCTCCCCAATCTCCACTTCACCATGCTTGCTGCAACCCCCCAACAGAGTCCTCCACACAATAGCATTCACCTTCATTGGCATACCAGCTATCATATCTTCAGCCTCGCTCAACCTGCCAGCTCTTCCCAACAAGTCGATCATGCAGCCATAATGCTTAATTTCCGGCTCGATCCCGTAATCGTAAACCATGCTGATGAAAAATCTCAATCCTGCTTCCACTAGCCCTCCGTGATTGCAGGCATTCAGAATGCTCAAGAACGTCACCCTGTTTGGCTTGGCATTGAGGCTCCGCATTTCATCAAACAGTTTCACGGCACCATTTGCCATTCCGTGCATGGCGACTCCAGTGATCATAGAGGTCCAGGAAACCGAGTTCCTTCGATCTCCCATGAGCTTGAAAAACTTGAATGAGCTCTCGATCGATCCACACTTTGCGTACATGTCGATCAAAGAATTCTCCACACGGATATCTAGCAAAGGAAGGCAATGTTTCTCGCAATAAGCATGCAATGATTCCACCTTATCGAGGGATCCGAGATTAGAGATCGCAGGAGCAATGGCCAGCACAGTGATCTCTGTTGGGCTGATGCCTTTTGCCATCATCTGACCAAACAGGACCAAAGCTTCGAGCGGCCTCCGAGCTCGGGTGAGTCCGTCGATCAAGCCGGTCCAGGAAATCACATTGCGTTCAGGCATTTGATCGAAAACCAATTTTGCAAAGGCAAGCTCACCCCTACTCGCAAAACCCGTCAACATTGCGTTCCAAGAGACGGAGTTTCGTTGGGGCATTTCGTCGAATGCTTTCTTAGCTTCCGGCAAAGAGCCACATGTGGCGTACATATTGACAAGAGCTGTATCTACATATATGTTAGGATTGAGGCCTTTCTTGACAGTAAGGCCATGGAATTGGGCACCGGCGCGGGGATTGGACAAGTTCGAAGAGGCCTTGAGGAGGAAAGAGAAAGTGAAGGTGTCGTTGGGGAGGGGGTGGCAGCAGAGCTGCTCCATTTGTTTGTAGAGATGGATGGCTTCTTGGGGGAAGCAGCCCAGGGCGTAGTGGCGTATGAGGGTGTTCCACACTCTGAGACCAGTTTGGTTCGTGTGGTGGCGGTGGAGACCTGCCGTAAGGAGAACGGAGTGCACTTGGAACGAAGGAGCTCGCTTGGGCTGGTGCTTGAGGAGGGCAGAGAGGAGCTGGTGGTCGTCGACATCGATCGCTGACAGAAAGGAGGGCGATGTCGGGGAATGGCGTGCTGTGACGTGCTGTAGCATATTTGTTATACTCTGAAACTTTTGGACCTAGATGTGAATATAATTCTTAGAGGGGGTTATTTGCAAAATTTCAAATCCTATATAAATGAGTCCTAAACCCTCTCTAATCTCTTCTTTTCTCTCGGTTCCTGTAGCAGCAGAGGGTGACAGAAGCTTGGGAGGCGCCGGCGACGGGAAGATCTCCGGTGAATCGGAGTTGGAGGAGTCTGCCGGTAGGATTCTAATCCTTTTACTCCTTTCCTTTCGCTTAGGGTAACCCGATGTTGGGACGAGATTCGGTGTAGATGGTCTGTTGGGTCGTAGATTTGAGATCCTTCGTTATTCGCTCGAGTCGTCTTGGCTTCTCGATGTATTCTCGTCGATTTGATTTCCGAATTTGAAATGTGTCGGCGATCTTGTGGTTTTCGTCGTTGAGTTCGGATCTGATCCTTCCGTCATCATCCTCGTTGTTTTCATTGAGTTTGAATCGTATCTCTTCGTCGTTGTTTTTGTCGAAATTGGGGAATCGGATCAGCGCTGCCAATCGAGGCAGTGCGGAATTGAGAATCGTCGGTGGTATTGGTTGAGTGTCGGTTCGGCCGCACAACAGCGTCGGCCAGGGTCGTCGGTGGCGCTGTCGTCGCCACGCGCACGAGGTTGCCCTGCGTGTTGTCGGCCTGCGCGAAGTTGCCCTGCGTGTTGCCGGCCTGCGCGAAGTCGCCCAGCGCGAGGGGCGCGTCGCCAGTCTGCGCAGAGTCGCCCGACGCGAGGAACAGGGACGCCCAATCTAGGGACGCCGCACCTGTTTCTTGTCGCCGCCGGGTAGTAGGGCGGTGGCGATCGTCGGCGTCGGTATCGGCGACGGGCTCCTCCGGCGACCCGATCGGCCGGAGCGATCGGGGGTGGAGGCTGGTAGAGGCGGCAGTAGCGTCGGGTTGAGGCGGCTGATTTGGGGGAAGGCGGAGGATGAAAGGAGATGAGTGGATTGGAATTTAACAGTGTTATATTTGATTATATCAGTGTTTTATTTTTTTATAACAGTGTTATGCTGGTTTAACTGTAGCGTTATGCTATTTGGAG
>CP136895.1:83270000-83285000 GCA_034359265.1 Canna indica
AAAATATTGCTGACCAGAATTTTGAGCATCAAAACATTAAGTGCTTTCAATAATTGGCTACCATCATCCATTAGAGGAACTCTTTCATCCAAAAGCCAAAGAAGAAGTTCAGTGATAAGGTTGTCTAATGTACTCTCTTTCACAGCATGAGCAAGTTTTTTGATCTGGAAGGTCTGCAGAAAAACCATTAATCAAATATAATTTTTCTCAGGACTGAACAAACAAAAGAACAAAAATTTCCCTGTAAGAAAAAATACCTGCATTAGTGTATTAAGTACATATTTACAAGATCTTGAAGAAGCTCCAGAGAGGCTGAAGTTAAAGGTATTAGGAACCTGCATAATTTGATCTTATGTTGATAAGCATATGGACAATAGAACTATTGCATGGGATAACAGAACAAATTCAATTACCATTGTCGCTAGACAGGAAACCAATCTATCTGCATCCTTAGATAGATCTTCAATCGCACTATTCTCAGGGTCACCAGCAACTTGTGTCAGCTCATGGCATATTACTTTCATACCTTCAACTGACTGCAAAAAGTAAAGAGTGTGTGGATTATGAGGTGGCACACAAAAACACATCGTGTCCAGATGAGATTATAGAAACAGATGCATCTGAATCAGCCCCGCCATACATTTAGTTGAAGACATGCAATTGTTGCTTTCAAATGGTGCAATCAGTAAAGCAATATAAATTATCAAAATCAACTTGCCATTACAAGAAAGTGACTCCACAAGAAAGAAAACACTAATACAAGTTAAATCTTTCAAACAACAGACCTGGTCAGGCAAACCTAATGCAATGACATCAAGAGCTTCATGCCAATCAGTTGGACCATTTGCAGTGCCGAACTGTCGGGCTAGAATATGCCTTTCCTCAGAATCAGCATAAGCAACATTGTCCCTGATGAGTATTCATGATCAAGGAAACAGAAATTATGGGGAAAAAAAAACATCAAAGTCATATCTTGTGTGTATAGCATATCATGAGAACCACATTATACCATTGTGGAACAAAGACATACCTAGCTGCCATCGGAACAGAGACAGCCCGTGAGTAGATTTCTCCACTCTGCTCTGCCATATCTAGCCTGCAAATTCAACATGAAATTGAGAATGTAAAAAAAATCAGGTTAATGGCAAATAGACAAGATTGAAAAAGCACTCATTATAAAGAAGCAAAATGCAGAGTAGAACAATGTTAAAACACATTATACAACTAAAAATACAAAACTAATTTTAAATGAAGTCAATTAAAAGATGTATGATGGGAGGGCTAATGCATCTAGTACTTGCAGTTTGCAAACCAAAGGAATCCATCAGGTTGTCACGTAAACAAATGTAAGAACATATAAAAAGTAAATACTTGGTTTAAGTAATGAGACCACATAACATATATAATACCTGTGGTTAACATGTGGATTTATGCATCTGCATAATCATAGTGGACAAACTACTATCGGCTCAGGTACATTAATCAGTCTCAATCAACTCACTACTCAAATTCTATTCTCTACCTAATTCTTTGGATGGTGGTGGCTTGTCTGTTGAATTTTTTTTTAAACTTCCTAAGTATACATTTATGAACATAATTTTTATTTAAATAAATTAAAAAGAGAGACAATCTATTCATCCGCATAAGTGAGTGTATCCAATATATGTTGTATACGGTGATCAAAAACAATACTGCATGCATACACTTTTTAAAACCTTTGGTACATACATATGTGCAAGAAAAAAGGAGGGAAAGAACAAAACATACCCATTTTCTCTAACTGAACGCCTTAACGCATTTCTAGTCTCACCAGGCCGGCCTTCTTTTCTCTTATCCATCTCCCTTGCCTGAACAAGAAAAAAAAGAAGAATCCAGTAAGAAGAACAATTATAACGACAACTTGCCAACCTATTATTTTTCCTACGTCAGAAATAATGCATCGCTTCATCATCTATTTGGACCAACACAGATGGAAATTTTGAACTAACCTTCCATTTAAACCTATCATCAAGCATACTCCTTTGAGCATCAGATAGTTTCCCAACATATCTCCATACATCTTCCCCTGTCCAAGAGGGAAAAATTCACATCAATACATATACATAATAAAGAGACCAACCACCATCAGGAACTCAACATGGTATACCCTTTCAAATTGATGTATGCAAAAAACGCAAAACAAATACATCAACAAATCAAGGTGCTCTTAACACAAAAGATAACCCCGTAACTAATTTAAATTTAAGGCACAAAAAGAGCATACCGAGGTTTTTGTAAGCAGTAGCCATTGTGTTAAGAGCAGCCTTCCTAATTTCACCATCTCGCTCTGATGTTAAACTAGCAACTAGTTGCAAAGATTTCAACTGTCCACTAATCTGAATGCAATTAGAAAACAATAAGCATCTGCCGTAATTGGACGACGAAGACCACTCATGTATGTTGGTTAGAACTTAACCTCAGTTCCATAATGATCAATTAAGTATTCAATAAAATCGACACATTCTATTCGAGTACGATTATTCTTCGAGCGCAAGCCCTCCAAAACATAAGGAAGGAATTTTGATGCTGAATAGATGTTAACAATTCTCTTCATTAATTCACGCATCTTCTCCCTGAGCTTTTCAATGTTATGACCAGACTGCAATATAAAATAAGATCAAGTTATCATACACCACAAAGTAAATGCAGTCTTAATACCATGTGACCCAACTATGGAGAGTTAAATATGCTCTTCCATACATATTTAAAATAAATCATAAGAAAAGGACCAATTTATGAATTAAAAAATCTGACAATAATGCGTAAGATCATAACCACAAGCCAAAATAAGCACCATCATAATGCAAACAACCTTCTCTACTAGACATGGAAGAAACATTGCAGCTTCTGCCTCAGTCAGAGTGTAACCCTCATCTTTTGAAACAGCAAAAAGCTCAGGAAGGAATTCAAGCACCTGCAAATTATATTCAAACAGAGAAAGAACTTCAGTGCTTCAAACTTTACACAGTTTCAAACTTGCAACCTAGAAGCCATGTACCATAAACAAACTCGAGATGTCATACCTTCAACAAGCATGTTGTGTTTGACTCACAAAACCGCAAAACAAACCACCTCAAGAGTATGTCAAGAAGTTCAAATAATTCTTTTCTGTGTGATGGCAGAGCCTATATGGAAAGAAAAAGACATGTGTTACCAATATATGATACACATTAGTAATTTTCTAGTAGAAATTGAAATGGAAAAAAATCAACCTTGTGCAACAACTCAAGCCCATCTACTTGCTTCTTGAAATCTGTGCTTAACAATCGCCTATGTAGGTCTTCTCGGAAATGCTTCACAAACTCATACTGTAGTGGAGATAAAGTAAAGATGGATCATTGATTCTCAATAAGAAAATAAAGTTTGATTCTTAATAAGAAAAACTACACTCAGAAATTGCTGAAAGAAAATTCTTTTATGCAATCCGGACCATATATGTTGAAGTTTGTGCTACCTTTGCACAGACCTGACTCATGGATTGGTTATCACCTGATCAATTGAATGGAACCCAGCTACTTGGCCAATGACCATGGTGAGGCCCCCAGAAGGATTTTTAAAAACAAAGCATCTGGTTATTGTTCTTATTTATAGCAATTTGCATGGATATATAACATTGATATTTAAGATAGAGCAAATCATGGATTGGACAAGATACAAACAAGTTATACAACTCTACTTAATGTATGTGGATTCAGATACGAAGACTAGACCAATAATATATTAAGTACCAAATCTTCTCAAAATACACATGTTTTCTAAACAGAAGCACAAGAAAAACAGATAGCTACAACATTTGTGAAGTAAAATTTATGATTTACCAACTTAAGAAAATCAATTCATACTATTTCAATTCATTTGTTTAGATCATAGACAATTAGAAACAGAATGTCAATATCTCAAATTCATGGGGGGAAGAATTTAGTAGTGGTTGATAGAAAAAGATTGGTGAGTAATAGATCAGGAGATAAAAACAAGTACAAGAATATGCACAATGAAAATTAAGAATTTCATTTAAGCATTTTCTTTCATTGATCAAACAGTATGAGATAGGATAGGTTCCAGAAAAGAAACTTCAATATTAGATCATTCAAAATGCAAACCTCCAGCTCCTGAATTTGCTCAGGGCGTGGTTCCTCAAATTTGAATCTTCGGATAATAAGCCTCTCTCTTTCTTCCTGCATGTATGCAAAATCATAAAAGAGTTCTTTCAAAAAATAACTCAGGAAAATTAAAAGATTATTTCCGCTACAAAAACACACCTTATTTGAGTCCTTGACATTAAATAAAGGCTGAGACTGGACTGCAAGATCTTGAGCAGAAGCAAAAGGGTCAACTTTTGAAGCTCTTGTTGGAACATTTCTCTGCAACAATGTAAAAGTATATCATAAATAAAGAACATTGGCCTCAAATTTCTATTGTTTTATCAGAAATAAGCTCTTGTTGGAACATTTTTCTGAAGAAATATGCACCATTGATGTGGTCTTCGTGCCAGGTCTAGACATACGATCATTGCCAATGTTTGCTCCTAGTTTCCCATTCTTTATGGTGGGCCTTGAAGCCAAACCACCAGGCATCGATCTTGTCGAATCTGTGACATCTAAAGGCAGCAAATAAAAACAAATATGATAAAAGTCAAGAAATGTCAACGGTCAACTTGTAGGACAAAACTTGCAACAAAATACCTTCAATCATCGCAGAAGGCTTTATCCGCTCAAGTACAAGAGCCAAGGCAGATCCCTTCAGATCCTTGAGAGATTTAGTAGCCTGCACAATTAGAACAAAAGAAAAATAAGTGTTGTTAATCCATATCATCATGTTCCGAAAATGAATAAACAATTGAGCATTGGAAAACTCCCATACTGCCTCTTGTCCACAAACTCTGAGAACTTCACCAATACAACATTCAGCTGCCTTACGAACTTCTGCTGATTTATCCTGAACAACAGTAAAGCAAATACTACTTAGAATGCATATTCTTGAGGAAAATGCAACCAATCAACTCCAGGTTAAGACTCACGGTCAAAGCAGCAGCTGTTGGCTTTATAAGGTGTGAAGCATCAGTCAACTCATTTTCCTTTGATAAATACCTTGTTAACCAATCAAAAAGGTCTTTACGCCCATCTGCTCCAAGTTTTGGATCAGCCAATGCAGTTGTGATGTATGGCACCTAGAAAATTTGCCAGAGAAAAGCATAATTTAGAAACCAAAAATAGGAGAAAGCAAGTCAGGAATCACCATAGATCACAATGTACCATTTTATCAAGGTGAACAGCCAGAATCCACAAATCTAAAGTATTTAGAGTGCATTCTCTCATGTGCTTCTTGTTATCACCCAGACACTTGAGCACATCTGACAAAATTCCCTAAATAAACAACAATGGTGAGTTATTACATCAACAAGATCCAATATCTTGATTGAACAAGAATAGCTGATACAGTTTGTTGAATTAGTAGTTTACCAACCTTACTGGATTTCTCAACAGGAGAACCCATTGCAGATGCAAGACCACCAATGGTAGCCAAAGTTGCCATCACCAAGTTTTTGTTGCTATCACACAGACGGCCCCTAAGAGCACCAAACAACTCCACTGGTGGTTGGGCAAATACAGAACCCCGAGATCAAAATGAATTGTAATTATTTATGGACTAATTTCAAATATTATTTGAAGTGCAACATACCTGTTCCAGCAGGTTGTATACGTTTATGTGCTTCTTCCAAAATTTTATTAACGGCCTCAATAGACTCCAAACGAACCTATAGATCCAGACAAACATATTAAATCTACATGATGACAGTGAAAGCTAACAATGAGAAAATGTCCGAGTCATGAAAATGAATCTCATACTTTCCAGTCAGGACTGCCTAGATCTTTCAACAGGTTAGGTGTTATCTTTGCACTGATATCTTCACGTGGCAGTCCATCAGATCCAGCAGCAGAGATGGATGATCCTGAATCTAAGGATTTGACTGATTTCTTAGGAGCAACAGCAGCACCCTGTCAATTATCATATTAAGTATCAGGTAAGGCAACTCAAAGAAGTTGAAGGAGAACATGTCTCATTGTCCATATTGTACCTCATATGGGTTTTTTTCATACTCAGCATCTAAAGCGCTTAGAAGAGCAGGCTTGACATCAGTGAGAAAACCTTTAATGTCTGCAAGAAAGCAAAACTTGGAAGTTGGAACACTATTAGGGTGTCAATTCACGACCAACTAAACTTGAGCTATTAAAGAAATTTACCTGGGCCAACAAACTTATGTAAGATTCCAATAAGTTTGATTGTTGCATTCCTGATTGCAGCATTGCTGGATTGCAGCCCAATGTCTTTACAGAAATCAATCAAATCCTGCAACCTCAGCTTGTTTACCGTAAGTGATAGTGTATCTTGAAAATCTCTTATTAAACATGACACATAGATCACCCATAAACGCACCTTTAACTTTATATGGGAAACTCCAAAATCTTCAACTGCAGAGACCATCCATGAAATGCCTTCACTTAAAACCTTGGGATTCTTGTGATCTTTCATGATTTTGTAAAGCTTAAAGAGATAGAAACATCTTGTGAGTGCTATGTATATAAAGGTTTAAAAAAATCATCAAAAACCTATTCAAAAAACAAATAAATCTACTTACTCTATCAAAAACAAATCCAGGACCAACTGCCTCAGAAAAAGTAGTAAGACATTTCATCGCTTGGGAACGTGTTTTAATGTCTGCAACCCTTTCGCTGATGCCTGAAAACATCAAACACACAACAAATATGTTGTATCAGAAATCATTACACTCTAGACAACCTGAAAAAAGCATCAGGCAAGCCACAGATATAAGAATACACATAATGAGCAGCAAAAACGATAGTCTTTAAGACAATACAAAAACTGATCAGCTGGGATAGAAACTAGTGAAAACAGGCCAAAAACAAGATGGTTCTCTTAGATGGGACACATTCAAGTCAGGGCATACACTAAAGCATTATGAGCTTCTTCCATAACACAAATAGAATGGCTCATATGACCTCAAACAGATTTTCAAGACACCTCCAAGTAAATCAAGGAAATGTAAATCAATAATTGCATACCTAGAACACAGAGCACCACACATCGTTTTGGAAATCTTTTCACAGTAGAAGCTATGTATGTGACGACCTCAATAACCTGTTGTTGTACCTGCTCCACACAAACATGTTTGAATTGTAAATCAAGTATAAAAGTCCATAAAAGAATTTTCAACGCTCATGAAATTACCTGGACATTTTTCTCACCCCATCCAGGAACAGCACATAGAAATCGAATCAACTTCTCAGCAGATTGATCAAGATCCTGAAGATTCTCAGTCTCCTGCTTCAGCAAGCCAATGGCTGCAAAAAGACAGCTTGTTCGGTAATATTGATCATCCACAAAAGGCAATTATTCGCTTGACCGCAATAAGAAATCACACATAGTATTGAAGCAATGAAAAATTGTGCAGATTTTAACTACCTAGTAGTTAATGTTCTATGAACAAGTTCTGAAAATTCAAACTGACCAGAAGATTGGTCAGCATATCTGAAAGCATAATATGCATTTGAATTTATTTATTTTTGTAAAAAAAAAGACAAATAAGAGAGATCAGAAAACGGCAATTACTGTAAAATACTAAATACTTTGGCAAAAGACCCTCTAATTGAAATAAAGACAAGACGGAAATCAGTTAAACCTAAGGCTGCCCAAATATATCCTGTTTATTTCTTAAAATGTAAACTTTCTTCAATCCTAGCAAAAAAGAACAAATGAAATGCATAACTACAATCAAATAAGGAAACCAGAATCCTATTCATGCATATTCTATGTTTAACTACTTGCATATGCAAATGTGACAGACAATTTAGAGTGCACGAAGAAATAAATAAAATCAGACTCTTAATCAACAGATTCCTTTGAAAAAGGGAAGAAAACAAGAGACAAAAACGAGGATAAAAACCTTCAAGTCGTTCCTTCCAAACACCACTCTTTAGTTGAGAAATAGTTTCAGCCTTTATAAGTGAACCCAATCTTCCTTCAATTTCCTCTAAACTCATTTCTCCTGGCTGCCATTTAACAAGTAAATGAAAAATCAAACAACAGTAAAGCATAACACATTGATTTAATGACATTAAAAGGGAAACAAAAAAGTTAACTTTACAGCATCAGCCTTTATTACCATTCTTTCTTTCTTTTTGCATATAATTCATTCAAAGCTTATACAAGAACAGATATATTGAGCCTCACTATGAAAATTACCTCAACATCTTCAGTCTCAACTAATACTGAAGCCTTATTTTGTCCAACCCCATCAGCCTTTTTTACAATACCCTTTACTGCAACACTTTTCTTAGCAGCGGGCTGACAAAAACATTTACTTAAGTTCAAATTGATATTCCATAGTTCAATAGTGAAGAATCATTTATAAAATAAGAAATCATAAGTCACCACTGCTTGGGCAGGTTTCTTCCCGCTAAGCATACTTGCAGCAGAACGCCTTACAAATGCGCTGTCAGAAACCTAAATTCCAATGAACACAATACATATTTAAATATAAATAAGTTATTATCACCAATAGTAAGTGTACTAATAAACCTAAATTGGCAAAAAGCCTAATATGAATCCTGTTGAAGTGCAGTTAATTAAACAGAAAGAAATAAAAAAGAAAATTACTCTATGAAGATGCTTGATATAATTAAGAAATGATTTGACATATTGCAAGAATTGATTTGAAAATTTCCAATGAACCATAAGTAATATCAAACAAAATCTGGAAATTAATGGCAGCACTAACAAAATCAAGAAATTTCATGTTCCATGCCATCTGGTTGCAAACTCTGTTGCTGAGAATAACTTTCAGATGATGGACATATCATAACGTCTAAAGCTTCTAAATATACTATGATTTGATATTCATAATTGCTGGTAGTCAATTTACTTCATTCCATGTAAATATGTCTATTGTACACAAGGACCACATATCATCTTCTATCTTAGGATCATCCAATGGTGATATGATGGATAACACTTATTGAACTAGGAAAGAATCTACAAAAGATTAATTCAAATATAAAACAATAGAATAGAAAAGGTGGAATTGGAACAATGAAAATAGACAAAATTTAAAAAGAATCTCAAACATGTCTTTACATATGGTGTAATTAAATAAAACTTAAACCCTTTAAACTTATAAAAACAGCATACAATATTAATATATTATATAGCATTATGAGTTTATGACTATATAAGAGATAAAAGATCAAATTTATAAGCTATGCCAGATCAAACAGACACAAATGGAAAGCATGGTGACCATAAACATGGAGGCAGCAGCAACTCCTGTGGATGAGCACCTATGAATATGATCAGTCAAAGGGTAGCAACTAGCGACAAGAATAGCTCACAAAAGAAAGATAACTATTGTATTCCACCAACCATGGCTTAAAAAATCGCCCGAAACGGTACGTTAAGGGCGGTATATACCGATTTTTGATATTTCCGGTATACGATATACCCGGTATTTGAAAATACCAGGTATATTATGTATACCGGGCGGTTTATGGCGGTATTTTTGCCATATACCGCCCGGTAAGGGCGGTATATGTATCATACCGCCCGGTATGAGCGATATCGGGAGGTATGATAACTTTTCAACGTTGGCGTTGCCAACGGCGTTGAGCGCCATTGGCAACGGGTGGCCGACAGCCCGACAAGGCTGTCGGCCACATTTTTCGGCATATACCGCCCAAACCGAGCAGTATTATGTGCATAACGGGCGGTATGATGAAAAGTAACCCAAACGGCTCTATAGCCGTTTGGGGCCGGATTTTCACAGATACAAGAGAATCATTACATTGTAGTTTATATAGGACGACACAAGTCCACAACCCAAAGGGTCTAAAAAATCTCCGGGTGCTGAGATGATGAATACCATGTGTTGGTACGATCTTATGTTGCACTACGTCTTATGTTGCGCTACGCAGAGTCTTCGACGGTCCCGCTAATGATTCTCTTTGGGTTGTGGACTTGTGTCATCCTATATAAACTCAAATGTAATGATTCTCTTGTATTTATGAAAAACCCTAATACAGTACCAAATGGCTTTTAAACATTGTATTCATGTATTTGACATTTGAATATTAATATTAAGCATTTATTCATCAATTATGTATTATTGGAGTTATATCTAACCCTCTCAAAAAAAAAAGGCGGCCGGTATGCAATTTTCGTACTGGTACCGGCCGGTGACCGAAATCGGTACCAGTACCGAGATTTTAAACCATGCCACCAACCCCCACCCCCACCCCCACACCCCCACCCCCCCCCACCCCCCCCCGCAAGATAACTAACAACAGACACCTCGTTCTCAGGTCCAACTAAATCACAGTAATGATGATAGATACACGTGGTTAACCACCACAAACAACAGATGAGTAAGGTAACAAAAACATTAATGATCAACAACAAGATCATAACAAAGGAAACAAGAAAAAAAAAACTCACCCCTTGACCACATGTACTTGCAGTTGAATTTGAGTTTGAAACTGGAAACAGTCAACAAAAGATAAGTATAAAAAATCCTGAGAAGAATGAAGCTAATGACTAACAAAATTAACGAGAATATAACAAGATTTGGACACCTGATCCTGAAGTAGAGGCCTCGCCGTTTCCAATCATATCAGAGAGCTTCTTTTTTCTGACATCATCGAGTTTCTCTAGTGATCTCTCTAAAGGCCTCATACCGACCATCTAGAACAATGTACCAATAAGAAATAGTTGGCATTTTCTCCACATAAAATAGCAACAATATCCACTGGTGAAAAGTTATGAAATGCATCTTGAAAGTACCTTAGCTATAGCTGCTAATGCAGCAAATGCTGCATCTCTCACTTCAGGTGTTCCATCATTAAGGCTCTGCATATCTCAACAGGATTGCATGAGTAGGTCAAAAGAAATGTTAAAACTAGTCAACTATTGTGTTGTCAAGGAAGTGCTAAGAAACATTCTTGCTTACCTCCAAAAATATTGGCACATAATCCTTGTGCATTTTAAGAATTGTTGCTTTATTGTTTGTCTCAATAAAAAATGTGAGCCAGTTTAATGTTAATGACCGCACAAGTGGAACCTTATTTTTAACAGCCACTTTTACATCTGCAGTTACAACAACAATGGATCCTTTAGAATAAAGTAAAAAACCCATGCGACGATAAAATTATTATATTACTAAACTAATCTAAAATAACTGGCAAGATTACAGTTTGAAAATCCACATAAGCAACATACAATTTTTTGTCAGAAAATAAAAGATAGTGAATTGCCATTTTTCTTCACAATAATTAAGGGAAATTTAGGGAATTACTTCAATGATTTCACTTGTTTTCCACATAATTAATACCAAGCAGTTGGCTAGCAAGAATGTAGCAAAAGAACAGTAAACATAAGATAAATTTGACTTTGTTAGATTACAGTTCAAATTCCTAATACAATAGCAACAAGTTGGGTATCATAAGCACAATAAAATTTCAAACTACAACTTCCTTTGGAGCATATTTAGGAAAAATAAGCTTATTACTAGAATCATTCCTTGTGTCACATATAATTAATATCATAAATAACCAAGATATCAAAGAAAAGCAATCAAATTTTGTGGTTAAATTAAACATGCGCAATATTTCATTTCATGACTAGTTCAAGGAAAAAACTAGTGATATTTATGGTGATTCATGAAATTCATAGATCTTTCAGCAATGTGACCTAGATTTGTATTCATTGCAAAATTAATACAGTTATTTTATGTCTAAATAAGTTATGTGAGCCCTAAATCTCGTTGAGCTTGAATCAGGAATCAGGAGATTTATGGTACAAGAGGAAAGAGAGGCCTGATTGCAAATCATATCCCTTCATCATCCATCAGTCAAGCAACCAGCCCAAGCGAGCTCCTTCGCTCCAAGTGCACTCTGTTCTCCTTACGGCAGGTCTCCACCGCCACCACACGAACCAAACTGGTCTCAGAGTGTGGAACACCCTCATACGCCACTACGCCCTGGGCTGCTTCCCCCAAGAAGCCATCCATCTCTACAAACAAATGGAGCAGCTCTGCTGCCACCCCCTCCCCACCGACACCTTCACTTTCTCTTTCCTCCTCAAGGCCTCTTCGAACTTGTCCAATCCCCGCGTCGGTGCCCAGTTCCATGGCCTTACTGTCAAGAAAGGCCTCAATCCTAACATATATGTAGATACAGCTCTTGTCAATATGTACGCCACATGTGGCTCTTTGCCGGAAGCTAAGAAAGTGTTCGACGAAATGCCCCAACGAAACTCCGTCTCTTGGAACGCAATGTTGACGGGTTTTGCGAGTAGGGGTGAGCTTGCCTTTGCAAAATTGGTTTTCGATCAAATGCCTGAACGCAATGTGATTTCCTGGACCGGCTTGATCGACGGACTCACCCGAGCTCGGAGGCCGCTCGAAGCTTTGGTCCTGTTTGGTCAGATGATGGCAAAAGGCATCAGCCCAACAGAGATCACTGTGCTGGCCATTGCTCCTGCAATCTCTAATCTCGGATCCCTCGATAAGGTGGAATCATTGCATGCTTATTGCGAGAAACGTTGCCTTCCTTTGCTAGATATCCGTGTGGAGAATTCTTTGATCGACATGTACGCAAAGTGTGGATCGATCGAGAGCTCATTCAAGTTTTTCAAGCTCATGGGAGATCGAAGGAACTCGGTTTCCTGGACCTCTATGATCACTGGATTCGCCATGCACGGAATGGCAAATGGTGCCGTGAAACTGTTTGATGAAATGCGGAGCCTCAATGCCAAGCCAAACAGGGTGACGTTCTTGAGCATTCTGAATGCCTGCAATCACGGAGGGCTAGTGGAAGCAGGATTGAGATTTTTCATCAGCATGGTTTACGATTACGGGATCGAGCCGGAAATTAAGCATTATGGCTGCATGATCGACTTGTTGGGAAGAGCTGGCAGGTTGAGCGAGGCTGAAGATATGATAGCTGGTATGCCAATGGAGGTGAATGCTATTGTGTGGAGGACTCTGTTGGGGGGTTGCAGCAAGCATGGTGAAGTGGAGATTGGGGAGAGGGTGATGAAGAGGATAGTTGAATTGGAGGATTACAGTGGAGACTACATTGTAAGCATATTAGATAAGACAATGTAGTCTCTCCACTGTAATCCTCCAATTCAACTATCCTCTTCATCACCCTCTCCCCAATCTCCACTTCACCATGCTTGCTGCAACCCCCCAACAGAGTCCTCCACACAATAGCATTCACCTTCATTGGCATACCAGCTATCATATCTTCAGCCTCGCTCAACCTGCCAGCTCTTCCCAACAAGTCGATCATGCAGCCATAATGCTTAATTTCCGGCTCGATCCCGTAATCGTAAACCATGCTGATGAAAAATCTCAATCCTGCTTCCACTAGCCCTCCGTGATTGCAGGCATTCAGAATGCTCAAGAACGTCACCCTGTTTGGCTTGGCATTGAGGCTCCGCATTTCATCAAACAGTTTCACGGCACCATTTGCCATTCCGTGCATGGCGACTCCAGTGATCATAGAGGTCCAGGAAACCGAGTTCCTTCGATCTCCCATGAGCTTGAAAAACTTGAATGAGCTCTCGATCGATCCACACTTTGCGTACATGTCGATCAAAGAATTCTCCACACGGATATCTAGCAAAGGAAGGCAATGTTTCTCGCAATAAGCATGCAATGATTCCACCTTATCGAGGGATCCGAGATTAGAGATCGCAGGAGCAATGGCCAGCACAGTGATCTCTGTTGGGCTGATGCCTTTTGCCATCATCTGACCAAACAGGACCAAAGCTTCGAGCGGCCTCCGAGCTCGGGTGAGTCCGTCGATCAAGCCGGTCCAGGAAATCACATTGCGTTCAGGCATTTGATCGAAAACCAATTTTGCAAAGGCAAGCTCACCCCTACTCGCAAAACCCGTCAACATTGCGTTCCAAGAGACGGAGTTTCGTTGGGGCATTTCGTCGAATGCTTTCTTAGCTTCCGGCAAAGAGCCACATGTGGCGTACATATTGACAAGAGCTGTATCTACATATATGTTAGGATTGAGGCCTTTCTTGACAGTAAGGCCATGGAATTGGGCACCGGCGCGGGGATTGGACAAGTTCGAAGAGGCCTTGAGGAGGAAAGAGAAAGTGAAGGTGTCGTTGGGGAGGGGGTGGCAGCAGAGCTGCTCCATTTGTTTGTAGAGATGGATGGCTTCTTGGGGGAAGCAGCCCAGGGCGTAGTGGCGTATGAGGGTGTTCCACACTCTGAGACCAGTTTGGTTCGTGTGGTGGCGGTGGAGACCTGCCGTAAGGAGAACGGAGTGCACTTGGAACGAAGGAGCTCGCTTGGGCTGGTGCTTGAGGAGGGCAGAGAGGAGCTGGTGGTCGTCGACATCGATCGCTGACAGAAAGGAGGGCGATGTCGGGGAATGGCGTGCTGTGACGTGCTGTAGCATATTTGTTATACTCTGAAACTTTTGGACCTAGATGTGAATATAATTCTTAGAGGGGGTTATTTGCAAAATTTCAAATCCTATATAAATGAGTCCTAAACCCTCTCTAATCTCTTCTTTTCTCTCGGTTCCTGTAGCAGCAGAGGGTGACAGAAGCTTGGGAGGCGCCGGCGACGGGAAGATCTCCGGTGAATCGGAGTTGGAGGAGTCTGCCGGTAGGATTCTAATCCTTTTACTCCTTTCCTTTCGCTTAGGGTAACCCGATGTTGGGACGAGATTCGGTGTAGATGGTCTGTTGGGTCGTAGATTTGAGATCCTTCGTTATTCGCTCGAGTCGTCTTGGCTTCTCGATGTATTCTCGTCGATTTGATTTCCGAATTTGAAATGTGTCGGCGATCTTGTGGTTTTCGTCGTTGAGTTCGGATCTGATCCTTCCGTCATCATCCTCGTTGTTTTCATTGAGTTTGAATCG
>CP136896.1:2500-147500 GCA_034359265.1 Canna indica
AAACCCTAAACCCTAAACCCTAAACCCTAAACCCTAAACCCTAAACCCTAAACCCTAAACCCTAAACCCTAAACCCTAAACCCTAAACCCTAAACCCTAAACCCTAAACCCTAAACCCTAAACCCTAAACCCTAAACCCTAAACCCTAAACCCTAAACCCTAAACCCTAAACCCTAAACCCTAAACCCTAAACCCTAAACCCTAAACCCTAAACCCTAAACCCTAAACCCTAAACCCTAAACCCTAAACCCTAAACCCTAAACCCTAAACCCTAAACCCTAAACCCTAAACCCTAAACCCTAAACCCTAAACCCTAAACCCTAAACCCTAAACCCTAAACCCTAAACCCTAAACCCTAAACCCTAAACCCTAAACCCTAAACCCTAAACCCTAAACCCTAAACCCTAAACCCTAAACCCTAAACCCTAAACCCTAAACCCTAAACCCTAAACCCTAAACCCTAAACCCTAAACCCTAAACCCTAAACCCTAAACCCTAAACCCTAAACCCTAAACCCTAAACCCTAAACCCTAAACCCTAAACCCTAAACCCTAAACCCTAAACCCTAAACCCTAAACCCTAAACCCTAAACCCTAAACCCTAAACCCTAAACCCTAAACCCTAAACCCTAAACCCTAAACCCTAAACCCTAAACCCTAAACCCTAAACCCTAAACCCTAAACCCTAAACCCTAAACCCTAAACCCTAAACCCTAAACCCTAAACCCTAAACCCTAAACCCTAAACCCTAAACCCTAAACCCTAAACCCTAAACCCTAAACCCTAAACCCTAAACCCTAAACCCTAAACCCTAAACCCTAAACCCTAAACCCTAAACCCTAAACCCTAAACCCTAAACCCTAAACCCTAAACCCTAAACCCTAAACCCTAAACCCTAAACCCTAAACCCTAAACCCTAAACCCTAAACCCTAAACCCTAAACCCTAAACCCTAAACCCTAAACCCTAAACCCTAAACCCTAAACCCTAAACCCTAAACCCTAAACCCTAAACCCTAAACCCTAAACCCTAAACCCTAAACCCTAAACCCTAAACCCTAAACCCTAAACCCTAAACCCTAAACCCTAAACCCTAAACCCTAAACCCTAAACCCTAAACCCTAAACCCTAAACCCTAAACCCTAAACCCTAAACCCTAAACCCTAAACCCTAAACCCTAAACCCTAAACCCTAAACCCTAAACCCTAAACCCTAAACCCTAAACCCTAAACCCTAAACCCTAAACCCTAAACCCTAAACCCTAAACCCTAAACCCTAAACCCTAAACCCTAAACCCTAAACCCTAAACCCTAAACCCTAAACCCTAAACCCTAAACCCTAAACCCTAAACCCTAAACCCTAAACCCTAAACCCTAAACCCTAAACCCTAAACCCTAAACCCTAAACCCTAAACCCTAAACCCTAAACCCTAAACCCTAAACCCTAAACCCTAAACCCTAAACCCTAAACCCTAAACCCTAAACCCTAAACCCTAAACCCTAAACCCTAAACCCTAAACCCTAAACCCTAAACCCTAAACCCTAAACCCTAAACCCTAAACCCTAAACCCTAAACCCTAAACCCTAAACCCTAAACCCTAAACCCTAAACCCTAAACCCTAAACCCTAAACCCTAAACCCTAAACCCTAAACCCTAAACCCTAAACCCTAAACCCTAAACCCTAAACCCTAAACCCTAAACCCTAAACCCTAAACCCTAAACCCTAAACCCTAAACCCTAAACCCTAAACCCTAAACCCTAAACCCTAAACCCTAAACCCTAAACCCTAAACCCTAAACCCTAAACCCTAAACCCTAAACCCTAAACCCTAAACCCTAAACCCTAAACCCTAAACCCTAAACCCTAAACCCTAAACCCTAAACCCTAAACCCTAAACCCTAAACCCTAAACCCTAAACCCTAAACCCTAAACCCTAAACCCTAAACCCTAAACCCTAAACCCTAAACCCTAAACCCTAAACCCTAAACCCTAAACCCTAAACCCTAAACCCTAAACCCTAAACCCTAAACCCTAAACCCTAAACCCTAAACCCTAAACCCTAAACCCTAAACCCTAAACCCTAAACCCTAAACCCTAAACCCTAAACCCTAAACCCTAAACCCTAAACCCTAAACCCTAAACCCTAAACCCTAAACCCTAAACCCTAAACCCTAAACCCTAAACCCTAAACCCTAAACCCTAAACCCTAAACCCTAAACCCTAAACCCTAAACCCTAAACCCTAAACCCTAAACCCTAAACCCTAAACCCTAAACCCTAAACCCTAAACCCTAAACCCTAAACCCTAAACCCTAAACCCTAAACCCTAAACCCTAAACCCTAAACCCTAAACCCTAAACCCTAAACCCTAAACCCTAAACCCTAAACCCTAAACCCTAAACCCTAAACCCTAAACCCTAAACCCTAAACCCTAAACCCTAAACCCTAAACCCTAAACCCTAAACCCTAAACCCTAAACCCTAAACCCTAAACCCTAAACCCTAAACCCTAAACCCTAAACCCTAAACCCTAAACCCTAAACCCTAAACCCTAAACCCTAAACCCTAAACCCTAAACCCTAAACCCTAAACCCTAAACCCTAAACCCTAAACCCTAAACCCTAAACCCTAAACCCTAAACCCTAAACCCTAAACCCTAAACCCTAAACCCTAAACCCTAAACCCTAAACCCTAAACCCTAAACCCTAAACCCTAAACCCTAAACCCTAAACCCTAAACCCTAAACCCTAAACCCTAAACCCTAAACCCTAAACCCTAAACCCTAAACCCTAAACCCTAAACCCTAAACCCTAAACCCTAAACCCTAAACCCTAAACCCTAAACCCTAAACCCTAAACCCTAAACCCTAAACCCTAAACCCTAAACCCTAAACCCTAAACCCTAAACCCTAAACCCTAAACCCTAAACCCTAAACCCTAAACCCTAAACCCTAAACCCTAAACCCTAAACCCTAAACCCTAAACCCTAAACCCTAAACCCTAAACCCTAAACCCTAAACCCTAAACCCTAAACCCTAAACCCTAAACCCTAAACCCTAAACCCTAAACCCTAAACCCTAAACCCTAAACCCTAAACCCTAAACCCTAAACCCTAAACCCTAAACCCTAAACCCTAAACCCTAAACCCTAAACCCTAAACCCTAAACCCTAAACCCTAAACCCTAAACCCTAAACCCTAAACCCTAAACCCTAAACCCTAAACCCTAAACCCTAAACCCTAAACCCTAAACCCTAAACCCTAAACCCTAAACCCTAAACCCTAAACCCTAAACCCTAAACCCTAAACCCTAAACCCTAAACCCTAAACCCTAAACCCTAAACCCTAAACCCTAAACCCTAAACCCTAAACCCTAAACCCTAAACCCTAAACCCTAAACCCTAAACCCTAAACCCTAAACCCTAAACCCTAAACCCTAAACCCTAAACCCTAAACCCTAAACCCTAAACCCTAAACCCTAAACCCTAAACCCTAAACCCTAAACCCTAAACCCTAAACCCTAAACCCTAAACCCTAAACCCTAAACCCTAAACCCTAAACCCTAAACCCTAAACCCTAAACCCTAAACCCTAAACCCTAAACCCTAAACCCTAAACCCTAAACCCTAAACCCTAAACCCTAAACCCTAAACCCTAAACCCTAAACCCTAAACCCTAAACCCTAAACCCTAAACCCTAAACCCTAAACCCTAAACCCTAAACCCTAAACCCTAAACCCTAAACCCTAAACCCTAAACCCTAAACCCTAAACCCTAAACCCTAAACCCTAAACCCTAAACCCTAAACCCTAAACCCTAAACCCTAAACCCTAAACCCTAAACCCTAAACCCTAAACCCTAAACCCTAAACCCTAAACCCTAAACCCTAAACCCTAAACCCTAAACCCTAAACCCTAAACCCTAAACCCTAAACCCTAAACCCTAAACCCTAAACCCTAAACCCTAAACCCTAAACCCTAAACCCTAAACCCTAAACCCTAAACCCTAAACCCTAAACCCTAAACCCTAAACCCTAAACCCTAAACCCTAAACCCTAAACCCTAAACCCTAAACCCTAAACCCTAAACCCTAAACCCTAAACCCTAAACCCTAAACCCTAAACCCTAAACCCTAAACCCTAAACCCTAAACCCTAAACCCTAAACCCTAAACCCTAAACCCTAAACCCTAAACCCTAAACCCTAAACCCTAAACCCTAAACCCTAAACCCTAAACCCTAAACCCTAAACCCTAAACCCTAAACCCTAAACCCTAAACCCTAAACCCTAAACCCTAAACCCTAAACCCTAAACCCTAAACCCTAAACCCTAAACCCTAAACCCTAAACCCTAAACCCTAAACCCTAAACCCTAAACCCTAAACCCTAAACCCTAAACCCTAAACCCTAAACCCTAAACCCTAAACCCTAAACCCTAAACCCTAAACCCTAAACCCTAAACCCTAAACCCTAAACCCTAAACCCTAAACCCTAAACCCTAAACCCTAAACCCTAAACCCTAAACCCTAAACCCTAAACCCTAAACCCTAAACCCTAAACCCTAAACCCTAAACCCTAAACCCTAAACCCTAAACCCTAAACCCTAAACCCTAAACCCTAAACCCTAAACCCTAAACCCTAAACCCTAAACCCTAAACCCTAAACCCTAAACCCTAAACCCTAAACCCTAAACCCTAAACCCTAAACCCTAAACCCTAAACCCGAGTCTCTCGATCAGTACAATATTCAGGTCAATAATAAATAATAGAAAATCTAGGTCAACTAATCTAACTTTTTTTGGGTTTGGCAGATTAGTAACTAGTAATGCAGGTGGCAATTCCTACTACAGTAATCTGAATGTGATGCAATTCCAGCACAAATTAGTACAATCAGTATATGAAAAACTAGGTGTGTATCATAAGATGTACTTCTATGGAATTAAATAAAATGTGAGAGGGGGAACGAAGATAAATGCAATGGAGCTATGTGAAAAGATCATCATCAACTATCAAATCATCATGGAGTAATATGCAGGAACTTGACAAAAGAGGAAACTAAGACAAGATGTAGACATACCGTGGCCACAAAATGATGAATATCATAGATCAATGCCCTCATCTAGTCCTTTTGAGCTCATCATGACATTTGAATCAATTTGCTTGTCATACTTCTTTTTCCTCCGTTCTTAAAACTCTTCAAACCCCTCCATCTACATCAAGATTGTAAAACATTGTCAACAGACAAATCTCATAAACTCACCAGTCAGTTTAGGTTCTGAGACTAACTTGCTGGAACTGATCCATTGATATTGGATTGTCATGTGGAGAAACATTCTGCAGAGCCTTGCAGTCCTTCAGAAGATTTTCTGGGAGCTGCTAAAACTACTTTGGATCAGTAAATTGAGACCTATATATATATATATATGACATATATAATTAAGGAATGACCAATTCGTGCTAACAGTGAAATCTTTTGCAATTATGTTGTAGTGTACCATACCTGCCTTATCAAGTTGTTGTTTAAGGAAAGAAACTTCAAATGAACAAGAGTGCAGACTGATGAAGGCAGTTGTTTGATTAAGTTGCCTGAAAGCAAATTTCATGACACTTTGTAAAGCATGAAATAGGGATAAAAAAGATTCCTTGCCACCATTTTGAATTGGAAACTTACCTAAGTATTTCATAGTGATCTTTGTCGGTAACTAAAAAAGATAGATTCTATGCTTTAATCATAACTAGAGTAACACCAGTAAAGTAGGAAAAAGTACCATCTGCCTGTAATTCTTCAAGAGAGATGCAACCCTAAATTGATTCAGGAAGGGACTTCAACTTGTTTCTTGAGATATTTTGTAAAGACAGCTGTGATCATTTGCAGCATGAGGCACTCAGCTAATACACAAATTACTTAAGTATACCAATATATGATTCTAAAAAGTGGACTTACATATATTGATGAAAATCTGGAATGAAAACTCACACGAGTATTGCAACTTTGATGATAAATATCTTAAAATGTAAAAAAGAAGAACCATAACTATCATAACACAACTTTATCCAAATTCATCCTTTTCATTTATAGAACAAAATTAGTTTAACTACGATGAGTTAAATGACCTAAACTGAACTTCTATGGTTTGAGTTCCCAACTTCAACAGTTCTAGTTTTTTTAAACCTCCCTCACATTGTATACAGTCTAGGACTCTAGGTTCATGTCTTGATAAAGGAAAACAATCAATGACACTAATGCTGATTACAAAAATCTAACAGCCAAGCTAGCTCAGTCCCCAGAGTTATTTGAGATGCCTTCAGCATTATTAAAACACTTCCCAGTATGTAGTGGTGCATCTGGGAAGTGTTACATTTCCGTGGAATTATTTATAAGTTATCTATGAGAAGAAGTTAATTTGGTGTCAACAAATTAAGAAAGTTCAAAAGTCCCACAAAATGTTCCGTCAACATAGAAAAACAAAGAACTATTTTCACTCTCTTAAAAAGCAAGTACTTCATAGATCTGACTATGAAGTCATTTCCATCATATGAAGCAGCATATAAGCAATACTGCCAACAAATCCTGAATTAGAAATTTAAAACTGGATAGGAACAAACTTTACTATTTACTAACTGCTAAACTATCATGCAAAAGATCAGTTCCATCATCATTAGCACACAAGAAAATAACAACTACCCCTAGTAGATTCAGTATGCCCAATTTCCTACTGTTTCTTCACTAACTATACTACTTGTGGTAACAATCTTAAAGTGATGCACAGTTCACAAGACAAAATGATGTTTTCTTAAGTCATATCAGGCACATGATAAAAACCCTGCAGAAGAATCCTGTTATCCTGACACAAGATTATGGAACTTTTCATATCAGGCACAAGAAAATGATGTTTTCTTTAACTGTTTATGGAACTTTTCTATGCCATTTTGAACTATATTAATTGAGAATACTTACGTTGCTCAAATCTCCAATAGTTTTGGGCAGACAAATTAATGAATTCCCTGTGATAGATAACTTTTCAAGCCTGGAAAGGAAGCCCACTACAGACAAAATAACATTATTAGTTGAAGAGAGTAAACAAATAATCATTAGAATGCTTACATGAGGCTCAAGTAATTGATAGTAAGAATGATTTAGACTTCTAAATGAAACTAAAAACTTCTAATATAATCTATCTGCCACAGATTTCATACAGTACTGGGTCTGTGAAGGAAATTATATACTTTTACTGCACTTAATAATTAGATAAGATAATTACATTCATCAGGCAAGTTAGTAATCCGATTGCCATCAAGTATGAGGACCTTTACAGACCGGAGAACTCCAATTGTAGTTGGAAGTTGTTCAATCAGATTATCAGCTAAAACCTGAAGATGTAAGGCCACAAAGTTTGATTATTGGAGGTTAAAAACTTTACTCCTTCCAGACTTTGATGTGAATTTATAAACCCTAAATCCTAAACCCCAAACCCCACAACTTTGTACTGCAACAATTTTAGTAACTTAACATGTGTTAGATCGGTCTATGTAAATATATTGAAAGACAGTCAAAATAGAAAAAGAAAGACTTTAAGTAGAAGAAATTTACATGATTATGAACCATATGTATCAACATGTCTGCATAGACTATAGGTAACTGACTATAGCGAAAAGACACTCAACTAAGCCATAATTGTATACAATCATGGTCATAATTGCGAAAAGACTCACAAGGGGAGTGGTAAGAATATAAATGAAAATAATAAGTCAACACTCGTAAATGGAAAATATAAAATAATCAAGAAACAGAAAACTAGCACCTGATCAATGAGGATGCTGTTGGTTGGCAGTGATTGAAATGAAGGACCGAAGATGGAAGCAAAATTAGAGTTGTTGCAACCAAAAGGGAGACAATGATCATAAGTGGTACCAAAATACCCCTTCTTACAAGATATCATTGCATGTCTACTGATACCATACATGTCATTCTCAAGAATATCATCCAGTATGCCAATTAACTTATCCTGGTCAATGGAATCAAATGCCTTTAGTACATCTGCAACAACAATATATATATTTGGCTTTCCTGATTGTCTAATTTTTACTTTGGAAAGAAATTGGTGGATCTTTTGGTACACATCATTGTAACCAAAAACAGAAGATCCCAGGAGTTCTGGCTTCTCAACCTTCACTCTTCACAAAATTGTATCTAGTTCATTCAGAACAGAATTAACAGAAAAATATTTAACTGGTCTCCTTCCACAAGGACTACTATGTTCCCCATGTATTTCAGTCTTTTCTTTAAAACTTCTGAAGCAACATCTTGAATCAAAATCATGCTTTGGAAATTGTACCACGGATGGTTTTCCGAGATTTGCTAAAAGTCTCAGACATGTCTCTTTTGGAAGAAATCTAAGTTTTGAAAAACCAAGGCCTCTGTTCCTAAAAAAACCTATGGCAGATTCTTCATCAACTAATCTAAACCCTAAACCCTAAACCCCAAACCCCAAACCCTAAACCCTAAAAACCCGAACCCCAAACCCTTAAGTACTCGAGATTTTTAAAGGATTGTTCAAAGGGACGACATATTAGCAAAATAAAGCATAAATAAGAAAATAGAAACAAACCCATACAGTTGAGGGAAACACTAATGATCTCGGACACAAATAAGAACAGAAAAAAAAAATAGTAGTGATAATAATAACAATTGAGAGATGGACTCACCAGGGGTGATCATCCAGAGCCTCTGCCAGTTGAAGCGATGCAAGACAACCTTGGAGTCCTCGGTGACCATGGCGAGGAGATCTTTCTCCGGGTTCCATTCGGCGATCCTGATCTGCGCCAGGAGAAAAAAATCTCAAGTCAAGATGAGTGGTTAAGAGAGAGGACAGACAAGAGGGGAAAGAGGGGGTTAGTAGGGTTTTGAAGGATGAATGGATCGATTAATCGACCGACCCACCTGAAAGGGGAGGGGCTTGTCTAGTTGTAACTGGAAGGGGATCGGCCCGCCGGCGTCGGCGGCGTCGGACTCCATCTCGACCTCTTCCTCCGGCTCCGCCATCGCTCTTGGGCGAAACCCTTCGCTGAGGTCGCAGAAGGCAAGGGCGGGAACGGCCAAGGGTTTGCAAAAATGGAAGAAGAGAGAGGACGTCGATGGGCGATTAGTGTATATATGTTGACTTGGCTCTTGGGCGAAACCCTTCGCTGAGGTCGCAGAAGGCGAGGGCGGGAACGGCCAAGGGTTTGCAAAAATGGAAGAAGAGAGAGGACGTCGATGGGCGATTAGTGTATATATGTTGACTTGGTTGAGTTGTCATAAGCCGGGTGGTGGTGTATTTGTTTGGGGCTATTTGTTGGGGCCGAAACTCGTGAACATTATAAGAAGCACGTGCTTCCTTTTTTAAAACGAATAAATATTCTCTAACGATTAAAAAATCAAAAATATTTTTTAATTTTAAAATTTCAATGGAGTACATTGCTACGTTGATTAAACAAAAGAAAATAAAAATAGATCAATATTTAAAGTGATGGGATCGAAATTTGTCACGTCAACGTCGACGTTCGTACCATACCACTCCTACATCAATGGTTTTAATTTTAATAGTAGAGTAAGTGTAATTACGATGGTCCTTCATCTTTTTTTCATTAGATCAAATTTTATTTTTTCTCAGTGTGTTTATGCGCGAGAGATTTTTTTCTCTTCCAAAAAAAATAGATGTCAAAATTGGTCATCTACCCTTCCCCTTGGCACATTAACAATAAGAGTCCTTAAATGAAAATTTAATTTGTAAAAACTCTTGATGTGTTTCTACTCAACAAAGTTTGAAGACTATTGGGATGTGAGGCTCAAGCTTCCATCCTTATACCATTCTACTGGAGGTCTTTCTCTTAATTCTTGAAAGTTTTAGATTAACCATTTTGGCGAATGTTGAAACATTATGATTTTTTTTTAATTTAGTAGTCTTCGTTGGTTTTATTTTGAGATCATGTCTATATCATGATTGTGCATAATTCACAAGATTATTTGCGCTTAATCGACAACTTTTACTCCCTAGCCAACATCACAAAGATGAGAATATATATTAGGAAGAAAGGACGATATAAGGGAGAAGGTGAGAGCGTAACTTATAAATTTACTATTATTATAAATTGTATTATTAATTACTCTCTTTATATATACACACACGGTGAGCTCAAGTAATTGCCGAGGGAGGCTTCTCATGTTTTCTCGTAATTAATTACAAAGTTTGATTTAGTTTGATTTATTTTTAAATTAATTAATTTTATAAAAAAATATTTATAATTACAAAGTTGCAACTATATTTTGATAACGAAATCGACAGTCTCGAAATCACAGAAAATAATATTCTGGTGTTTTCATTTTTATTAAGAAAGCTGATTTCGTTTTCATTCTGGTTTTGATTCAGATTCATGAAAACGCTGAACCAAACACGTTTTCGTAAGCAGTTTTGGTTTCGGTGAAACCGAAATCATGAAAACAGACTTGGTTTCGCTAACCAAACAGACCCTAAGGATATCCATTTTACTAATTTTAGAGTCTGCATTCTGAATTTATAACCAATCTATGCATTCTCCATGTCTAGCACGTGGACAAGACAAACATTTGGGTGATAAAGTCCATTACAAAAAAGGAATTGCATTTCCACAAGTTTTACTTACTGTCATCATAAATCCTAATTAACTTCACATGGTTACCATTCAAGAGGGGAAGGGGACTGATTATTACATGTACATGAGAAAAACAACAAATTCAAACAGCACGGAAAGACAGGAAAGAAAAGAAAAGATATTTTCAACATCGACTGAATTCAGACAAAAAACAATGTGTTCGGAATTGTTCTTGAAAATCCAAAATTAGTTGGAACCCTACAAACAAATCCAGGTTATAGAAAAAAACAATGTAAAGAAAACAATGTAAAGTAACCACACTGTACTTAGAGTCAAACATAACCTGTATAAGTGGATGCATATTGAATCATGCATTGGTCGCAAATGTAACCTGAATCAAATGGTTCACAGATAAGTAAGCTTAAATGCTCAAACTCATATCATCCTCTCTGTATGACAATATGATATGCAAAATCTTGCCATTGAGATGGACTATCATTAGTGGCGAAGGAAATGAAGCATCTACAAAATCTGCAATCTTTCTAAGATTAGAGACTTAGGCAAATCAATCCAGCGTATTAGTCTCACGATTTCCTTCACCATTTGTATACTTACTGATTACTCTCTTCTCATTTGTATGCTTCATCGATATCTCTTTATTTACACCATTTGCATTCTCAGCTTCCTCATTTGTTTATGTTATCTTAAACAAGGAATTTTATAGTATGCAACTTATTTTGTTGATATTCATTCAGTGACCACTAGTGTGCATTGCCCTGATTATGTAATGATTGATGTTTAAGGGTCCTTGTTGATGTCAAATACCTTGGTGAAGTAAAAATGGTTAAAGTGTAGCAGAAGGTGCTTTATATAATGGGCTGATGAATAGTAATTTAGGGTTTGGGATTTAGGGTTTAGGGTTTAATGCCTTTTATTTGCAATAATTGATCATTGGCAATGTGTTCGGGGTTCGGGGTTTGAGGGTTTGGGGTTTCAATGGCAATTTGAGTTTGTCAGCCACCGTGGATTTCTTCTACAAGTCTTGTGGCGTTTGCTTCTCTCTCTCTCTCTCTCTCTCTCTCTCTCTCTCTCTCTCTCTCTCTCTCTTGGGGTGCGGGCTTCATCTTAACTCGGCGTATGGTGGACCTTTGATCTTTTTCTACGATCCGGTGCGAACAGGTGGCGTTTATGGTCCTTGGAGCAGCGGAGTTCCAATGGCCGCAAGAGAGTACAAGAGCGTGGACTTCTACGCGGTCTTGGGGCTCGAAAAGGAGTGCTCCGAATCCGAGCTTAGGATTGCATACAGAAAGCTCGCCATGGTACGTTTTACTTCTATGGTTGATATGGAGTCTGTAGATTGATAGATCAAAAAGATGGTTGCTTTGGAAGAATGGAGCTATTTGCTTGATGTATCATCTAAAAGTTTCGATTTTTTCTTCTCTCTTGTTTTTGTCTTTGTATTTGGTGTTCGTCTAAGAGGGATCATTGGTTCCTTGAATAATTGACCCGAAATATTTGGGGTTTGGGGTTTAAGGGTTTTAGGGTTGGAACCAGAGTAGCTCTTGAAACAGATGGTCAGTTGGTTCGAACGAACCAGTTCATATAAGACAACTTTTCTTCACTTACGCTGGATTGAAAAGGTAGCGAAAGGATGCAATTTTAAACTGGCAATAAAAATGAATATTAGGAATCAATAGTGGTAGAAGGTTGGGCAATAAAATGGGGTTTATGCAAAATGAGAGAGATGAATATGAAGCACCTTAAAGTTTTCTCATATTGTGAAAGTGTGATTAAAATGATGGAGTTAAAGTTGTCTGTTCCTTAAGGATATATTGGAGGACATTGGAGTGTTGGCAGTTGAGCTGAATGTTCAAAATTGGGTACACATTAGAAGAGAGCTGAACCAGGAAGCTCATGTGTTGGCTAAGGAAGGTATCAGTAAAGAGAGAATGGATATCTGAGTTCAAAGGAAGATTAGGAGTCAATCAAGTGGAAGAGGCAGATTATGGCAATAAGGAGTTCCTTGTAGAGAGTTTAATTCAAAGTGAGAGAAATGTATAGGGTAGATGATCATATTCATGATGAAAGAGGTTGAAAGTCCAGTAATGTTGGTTGATGAGATAAATAAAATTTTTAAAACTCGAGGAATATGGGGATACTCTACCGGAAGCCAAGAGGTGCACGATATTGGTCATGTGCCCTCTTTACCCGTGCCCTCTTTACCCAACTGATGAGTAGACCCTGACTTCTGAGCTAGGTTTTTTTTAAAAAAATAAATTGTGCTATGTAATACTCAATGTAAGCTTGAATTGAACTATGAGCTGTGCTAAATTTGAATTTAATTCGATTGGGTGGTTCAATACTGAACTAGCTGGTTCAGTCAGTTTAGTGAAAAATTGACTGGGTTTAGAAAAAGAACCTGGTCAATTGTTGATCAGGTCCTATTGTTGGTCATAACCAACCTTCGGTCTGGGTCCTTTTTTCAGTCGGACAAGCCAGTCAAGCCACGTTTTAAACATTGGTTTTTGTCCTTATATTTAGGGGTGAGCAAAATTTATCGATTAAAACTGATTAACCAATCGAATCGAAACCGAATTAACCGAACCGATTTTTTAAATTAATTTTCAGTTCGGTTAGCGGTTAAAGAAAATTTAAGATTTCGATTCAGTTAATTTATTGAATTACTTGAATTATACATTAAGTATAGAAAAATTAAAAAAAAAATATCAGATAGTATTATTTGCCTAATTGGTTAAGTTCAGTTGCTACTGAATCAAGTGCCCAGGTTCAAATCTCAACAATGTTATATTTATTATTTCAATTTATAGTTATAGATATTGTTATATTAGTAAGAAATATTATCAAATAATATTCTTAGCTAAACTGATTAAGGCTTTATCAAGGTATTTGAGGGGTTTATGATTCAATCTTGTTAGTGTATATCTATTTAAAGTTTTGTTCGGTGATTTCGGTCGATTAACCGAACCAAACCGAATTTTTTAAATTAATTCAATCGATTAACCAAAAATTTCGATTCGGGGAACGATTAATATAAATTATGATTATTCGATTCAGTTAACCGATTGGTCGATTCGATTACTGACCAAACCGATCGATCGAACCAACTGATGCTCACCCCTACTTATATTCTATAATAGAATGGTATGGAATTATTAAGGGTAAAAATTGACACTTAATTGACATTGCTAATATTGATGTTAATTAATTACATTAATGGAACAGTCAACTTTTGGTACTTGTTATTTTGTTAATAGCTTATTCATTTATGTTTTTCATGTCATTTTAAATTCACTATTTTATTTATTAATGATGCTATATATGTATTGCCATGTGTTTATAGTTAAATGTGCTTTGTTTATCAATTGTGTTTGGGTCATAATAAATTGGCCCTTGGATAAATTAAGTGTATTTTCCTTGGATGTACTCGTTTAAAGAAAAGGTAAAAATAATATTTATCATGTATTTATTTAAATAGTTCTTTTTTTTTCAAATCTACACCTTATTTGTTAATAGGTTTAGATCTATAAGTTTTGACATATGTCTGACCTATTTAATAAATTTTGAAATTTAAAATAATATCAAAACAGTGGAGGAAAAGCTTTCTAGTATCCACTTACAAGAATAAAGAAGATACAAAATTGTACTAATTATAGAGGAATAAAGTTTAATTGTCTCCATTTTGAACAGATAAGATGATAAGCAATTGTAATAATGCATTACGTGATGTTGTGTTTAACCACTAAGAAATATATTTAGTTAACAAAATCAATTGTAATATTAGAAATAAAACAAAGAATTTGCTGCGGCAGACTCAAAATAACACTACTAGAACAAGTATATTCTTTTATCAATATAAATGATATAAATATTAATAAATTTAAATTTGTACATATGAACAAAGACGGCTCACATTGCTACGGCTCAACCTTGTTGATCCATCAACAAGGTAAGTATCTTCAGAGGGAACTTCAATGAAGCTGCAAGTTTCTTTACGTTCTCCCTGAGTTCTACATCAGGAAGCTGTTAACAATTATTGTACAGAGCAACGGTCATATTTCGGACTAGACTTAAGTACTTAATTTTATAAAATCTATTAATATTTTGCTGTAAAAATCAAAGCAGTTTTGGCATGCTCCAAAAAATGCTCGAGTGTCCTAGGACACTTTAGATTAACTCTAAATCCTCGTATCCTGATTCATATGAAAAATTGATAGGCATGCTAGTTACATTTTTCAAAATATTAGTATTGAATGAAACATAGCATTTAATATCCTTCTTCACAATTTTAACATCCTCAATATCCTTAGTCAAGAGAAAAAAGGAATTCATAAAGTTGAGAAACGGAGTCAAAATGATAATTTTTCCCCAAAAAGCATTTGAAAGCATTTAAATTGAATTATTCCAAACAGCTGTAGTCATTGGGTAATCCTCACGACCATTTGACAACACCAAGTGTCGGCATGCTCAATACATCTTTCATTGTTGCCTATACCCATACATGTCAAGAAGGGTGTTATGGCCAGAACACCATATAATAGAGTCAATGGGCTCTCAAAGTAATATGTATCATGCAGTCCGCATTAATGTACCCGGAGATGAGATGCTTGATATATACTAAATGGAACTCAAATAAATTGCTGATTTTGTCATAAAATATTATCATGACTGAACTTATTGAATCGATAAACTATTAGGATGGAATATAATGTCATTACATAAAAACATAGATATATAGCTAGGTATGGACCTCCATCAATGTGCTCCAATCTCATATAGGTAAAGCATGAAACTTGATATTGACAAATCCAATTTGTATGTTGAAGCAGGCAACAATTCACTTATATATATAATAATAATAATAAAGTTTGTAACCTAGACTATGATAATAATTGCAGCCACAATTGGCGGACCAAGAAAGATGGAGATGCAAATTCCCTGAACTCTAAATCCTAAAACCTAAAGCATTATTAAGTTGATAAAATGATATGAACATAAAAAATTTTACCTGATCTTTTTCTGTAAACAAATATTTTGTGATTATATTCTTTTTCTTCTTGCGGATCTGATCGGCTGCTTCCTCTCCTGAGGATGAGCGCCTGCAATGTGAAAGGTGGCAGCTCACATGCTTTGAAGCATTCTTGAACTTGCGGACTAACTGATTTTGATCGCACCGTGAAAGGTTGCAAATCGCAGAGGTAGGAGTTCGTGGGGTTCAGTGTGCTTCTCATGCATGCGAACCTCTCTTCTAACCAAGAGGAGAAAAAGATCGCCAGTGTGTGCCTTCGTACACGCATCTGCTTGCTGTCCAAGCAAACATGTGTACTCCACCACTTGCTCCGATGAAGGGCAGTATGTGGCGTCGCTGCAAGCTATCTCATTCCTTGCGATTGCTTGCGGCGCAAGCATTTTTTTTTACCCGATGCATCTTTGCTACGCCGCGCGTTTTGAGCTCGTCGCCGTCCCCGGGGCGTGACATGACGTGCGGCATGCATTACCCGAGTGGACGGTTGGCATTTGCTGCACCTGGGCAGCCTGCAATGGCGCGCATCGCGAGGCGCAGGCTGCAGTGTTTGGCCGTCCTCGGTAGCGAGCCGCGCGCCGAGGCGAGTTTTTGGCTGGGAATTGAGCCCTGTGCACCGCTAGCGACATGCCGCACGTCGCGTGCGGTGCATGCGACGCGACGCGACGCGCTGCATGTCACGTGTGCTGCACGCTCCGCGTCGCGACGCTACTGTGCGCTGAGCGCGCTCTTCGAGTCGAGCGATGCTCGCGTACGCGAGCGGCCAGCCTGGCGTGTGCGCAGGCACTCGCGTACGGGCTATCAGCGCTCGCGTACGCAAGCCCCTTGGTGCCCGCGCTGGCCCCAATACGGCCAGCGCTTTGGGCCTGCGTGCGCTCCGCGTGCCGCACGCGAATTCAGGTGGACCGTGTGCACTTAATGAGTCCCTAATTTTATCTGGGCTGACTGTTGGACCCAACATTTAAGGCATTGGGCTTGCTCGTTTGAGGTGTAATATTGCTATTTTCTTACTCCAATAAATAAGTATTTTCATGCCGTGTAATCCAAACAAATTCGCTTTTAATTTGGCTGTTATTGTTATGAGCCCTAGTTGCTAATCAATAAGGCTTGATATTTTTTAATTGGCCAAGATTTTAAGTTAACACATAAGTTATGCAATTATGTATCATTATTGACATAATCAATCTATTAGTTTCACATAAATTTATATAAGTTTTTTGGTGTAGAATTTGGAACTGTTTTAATAATGTACATAAATTAACACAATTTATAATCACATAAGAATTTAAATTTATAATTAGTTGTCATACCTTATTTTTGTACCGATTTTGTATTATATTATGAATTTAAATTCTTGACATAGGGGCGAAAATTGATTCTTGTATAAACTAATTTTTTCATTGATTGATACGAGTAGTTATCACCAAAGTGAGATTACTTATATTGATTGATGGAATTTCTTATCTTATAAGGAAACATCCATTCTTTCGAATCAAATTAGCTTGCGCTTCCTTCATTATATTTGTCTCATTTGCATTCTTATATTATGTGGATAACTGCGCTTAGCTCGTCAGTTGGATTTTCATCCTTTTTTATTTGATGTACTTTTTATCAACCTCATTAGCTCTTGATATTTTGCCTTCTTTCCACGTATGGAGAAGCATGAGATTGCAAATCAAATAGCCACGAAGTTGCTTGAATAGGTTCTTTTATGTGTAGTTGTAGTAATAATAGTAGATTACTAACATTGCCTTAATAAAGTATTTATTTGACCCAATTAAAATTGTACATTTCCTTTAGTAGGGATGGCTATTTTTATTAATTCACTTTTTTACTATCATGTTGTTCTTTTTCTTTTTGCATTTGATACTAAACTTTTTCCTTGGTTTGCTTCATGACAATAAAATTCTAACATGCTTATGGATATGGGCTTATATTGTTAACTTTCATGCAGTTTGGAGTGACACGATTGAATGTTAATGTTGATGGGTCAGTCTCGTACCCTGAACTTATATTTGACCAGAAAGATAATGGTAATAGCACATCAATCTCTACTTTTCCTGACCAACCTTTAACCGTAGCTTGGTTTAAGTGTCTTTATAGATAAATTTTCTTCTATGAGCCTAACCGAGTCCGAGCATGTTCGAGTAGAGCTAGGTGTGCCAAATCGAGCCAAGCTCAGCCAAGCTGAGCCGAGCCGAGTCTAGTCGATCCTAGTCGAGCCTAGCCAAGCCGAGCCATTCACGCCTAACCGAACCAACTGTCTATCCTAGCTGAGATGAGCCAATCTGAGTTGACCTGAGCCTAACCTAGCAGAGCCGAGCCAAGCCGAGTCGAGCCAAGTTGAGCATAGCTAAGCCCAGCCAAGCCGAGCCTAGCCCAGTCAAGCTAAGCCAAGCCAAGCCAAGCCAAGCCAAGCCCAGCCAAGCCGTGCCAAGCCGAGATGAGCCGAGCCAAGCCAAATCGTGCCAAGCCAAACCAAGCAGAGCCTAGCCAAGCCCAGCCAAGCAAAATCTAGCCAAGCCAATCTCACATTATGCGTAGAATTTTTTTCAAACTCATTTGAACTCCGTTTTCAGTTCTGTTAGATTCTTTGCAAGCATGGCTTGACATGGCTAGTCCTGGCTCGGCTTGGCTAGGCTCGGCATTGCTGGGCTTCATTAGGCTTGGCTTGGCACGGCTCGACTTGGCTCGTTTCAGCTTGGCCAGGCTTGTCACGACTTGGTTGGGCTCGCCTTGCCTTGCCTTGCCTTGGCTCGACTTGGCTTGGCTTGGCTAGGGTTGGCTTGGCTTGGCTGGGCAACGCTAGGCTCAACTTGGCTAGGCTTGATTTAGCCTATATATTTGTTAAGTTACGCCAAGCCGTTCATGCCTAACCGAACCAACTACATATCCTAGCCGAGACGAGCCAACCTGAGCTGACCTGAGCCTAGCCTACCGGAGTTGAGCCAAGCCGAGTCGGGCCAAGTTGAGCCTAGCTAAGCCTAGCCAAGCCTAGCTAAGCTTGATGTGAGGTTGGCTTGGCTAGGTTTGGATAGGCTAGGCTTGGCTTGGCACGGCTTGGCCGAGCTTGGCTTGGCACAGCTTGGCCGGGCTTGGCTCGGCTCAGCTCGGCTCGGCTCGACTTGGCTCAGCTCAGCTAGGCTCGGCTGGGTTGGGCTTGGCTTGGCTCAGCTCAGCTTGGCTGGGTTGGGCTTGGCTTGGCTCGGCTCGTCTTGGCTTGGCTCGGCTCGGCTTGGCTTGGCTGGGTTTCGCTAGTCTCAACTAGGCTCGACTCGGCTCGACTCTGCAAGGCTAGGCTCAGGTCACTTCAGCTTGGCTCATCTCGGCGAGGATAGGCAGTTGGCTCGGTTAGGCGTGAATGACTCAGCGTAGCTTAACAAATAGAGAGGCTAAGCCGAGCCGAGCGAAGTTGAGCCTAACTGAGTCCGAGCCAGTTCGAGCAGAGCTAAGTGTTTCAAACTGAGCCAAGCTCAATTCAGCCAAGCTAAGCCGAGACGAGTCTAGTTGAGCCTAGCCAAGCCGAGCCATTCGAGCCTACCCGAACCAACTACGTATCCTAGATGAGACGAGCCAATATGAGCTGACCTGAGCCTAGCTTAGAAGAGCTAAGCCGGGCCAAGTTGAGCCTAGCTAAGCCCAGCCAAGCTGAACCGTGCCAAGACGAGACGAGCCGAGTCTTTACAAGCCAAGCCAAGCCAAGCCCAGCCTAGCCAAGCCAAGCCAAGCCAAACCTAGCCAAGCCAACCTCACATCATACGTAGAATTTTTTTCGAACTCAATTGAACTCTGTTTTCAGTTCTGTCAGATTCTTTGCAAGCATGGTTTGGCTTGGCTAGGCTTGTCTCGGCTTGGGTAGCCAAGCCTAGTCAAGCTTGATGTGAGGTTGGCTTGGCTAGGCTTGGCTTTGTTGGGCTTGGATAGGCTAGGCTTGGCAGGGCTCGGCTAGGTTCATCTCGGCTTGGCACGCCTCGGCTTGGCTTGGCTGGGCTTGGCTTCGCTTGGCTCGGCTCAGCTTGCCATGGCTTGGCTTGGCTCGGTTTGGCTTGGCTTGGCTCGGCTCGGCTCGGCTCGGCTCGGCTTGGCTTGGCTTAGCTTTGCTGGGCTTGGCTGGGCTTCACTATGCTCAACTAGGCTCGACTCGGCTCGGCTCTGCAAGGCTAGGCTCAGGTCACTTCAGCTTGGCTCATCTCAGCTAGGATAGGCAGTTGGCTCGGATAAGCATGAATGACTCGGCGTAGCTTAACAAATAGATAGGCTTAGCCAAGTCGAGCCGAGCCGAAGTTGAGCCTAACTAAGTCTGAGCCGGTTCGAGCAGAGCTAAGTGTGCCAAGCTGAGCCAAGCTAAGCCAATATGAGCCAAGCTGAGCAGAGTCTAGTCGAGCCTAGCCAAGCCGAGCCGTTCGCGCCTAACCTAACCTAACCGAGCTCATATTGGCTCGTCTCGGCTAGGATAGGCAGTTGGTTCGATTAGGCGCGAACGGCTCGGCTTGGCCAGGCTCGACTAGACTCTGCTCAGCTTGGCTCAGTTTGGCACACTTAGCTCTGCTCGAACCGGCTCAGACTTAGTAAGGCTCAACTTCAGCTCGGCTCGGCTTGGCTTAGCCTATCTATTTGTTAAGCTACGCCGAGTCATTCACGCTTATCCGAGCCAACTGCCTATCCTAGCCGAGACGAGCCAAGCTGAAGTGATCTGAGCCTAGCCTTGTAGAGCTGAGCCGAGTCGAGCCTAGTTGAGCATAGCGAAGCCCAGCCAAGACAAGCCAAGCCGAGCCAAGCCAAGCCAAACCGAGCCAAGCCGAGCCGAGCCGAGCCGAGCCGAGCCGAGCCTTACATCATGCCGCATCATGAGGTCTAGTGAGCCCAGGAACAAGCCAGGTACAAGTTAGTATGTTTCAGTATTTTTTAGAGTATTTTTCAAATTCAGATTTGAGTTTTTCCTTCTTTCGATTTGTTAGTTGTGGAAGCCTTGTTTTTCTCCTAGCTTTTCTCTCAATTGATTTATTATTATTATCCCTATATTATCCCTAAACCCTAAACCCTAAAACCCTAAAACCCTAAAACCCGGACCCCAAACCCCAAACCCCAAACCCTAAACCCCAGATGTAGCAGCTACAACTTCAGATGTTGCTACTTCTAATCACACTGTTTGGATAATAAATTTGCACACCCTAATTATTTTCAAAGCATTATATGATTTTATGACCTCAGTAGTAGAATGATAGAACCTAAGTCATAAGCTGTTTCTCTTAAATTAGCTTCCGGAGAGAAACTATATAATATTGCAGCAATTAAAAAATCAATTTGATTCATAGAATCTCAAAAGAAAAAAAAGCATAGTCATATATCACAAGTTTGCATGACACTTAATTATTTTAAACCACCCCTTCAGAGCATCTTTTTTTTTTGATATAAAGCAATGTATTCATTCATGAGATAGAATAGAATACAGATGGGGGAGGGGAGTTAAAAAAAACAAACCAAAAAGAAAATGTATACATACAGGATTAGAAAATCTTGTGAGAAACCATAAAGGAGTTTAAAGAGGTGAGCATGTCACAAACACTACTAAAGGTATTCTCAAAGCATCTCCTATTCCTTTCAAACCAGATGAACCAACCCCACACCATGAGCACCCGAGCTTTCCGTAATCTCGAGTTAGCATCTTGATTTGAATTGGTATTGGGATCAACGGAGTTCCAAGTCGACTCATAGAAGGGGATCTTAAGATGGATGAGAAAACGATGCCAAATTTCTTGAGGAAGTTGACAGTTCCGAAAGATGTGCTCATAGGATTCAAGGTCTGTTTCGCACAGCGGGCAAGTAGCATTAACATCCAATCCCCAACGAACCAATCTGTCTCGAGTTAGCAGACGTTTACGCACCCAAATCCATCCAAATATTGAAACTTTTGGTGGTACCTTAGTTTGCCAAATAAGACAGTGAGAGGAGTCCTCTACACCCCTAAAGTTAAGAACTTTGTATAAGGACTTTGTAGTGAAACATTTCTCTGCAGACCACCTCCAATGTAACGTGTCTTCGCCTTCTGAGGATTGGACTGATTGAAGTGCCTGCACCAGTTCGTGAAGAAATTCAGAGTTCAGAAGTGTAGAGAATGATAGGTTCCATCCTTGAAATATCCCATGTTCATCCGATATCCTTGCTTCTGATATTGTAATGTTACGGTCAGTTACGGGAATCTATTTGCCAAACTTTCACTCCCATTCCAAGGCTCACACCACAAATTGATCCTTGTTCCATTACCCACCGAGTAGGCTATAGCATTTCTGAAAATGTTTTGAAGCTTGATAATATTTCGCCAAATTGGGGAGGCAAGGTATCCCCTCCATGAATCATACCAATTAACCCTTTCTCCCGAAATTGCCCGAATGATATCAATCCATTGAAGGTTACGCCGGGTAATATATTTCCAAAGCCACGAGCCAAGTCTTGCAAGATTGTGATATCGGAGGTTGAGGATACCCAGTCCTCCTTCAGAGCGTGGGCAAGTAACGGAGTCCCATCTGATTAAGCATTACCCAAGGGAGAGATGCTTTTTGTTCCTACCCAGAAAAATTTCCGTCTGCGTGAATCAATCCTGTTGATTACCCAAGAGGGGGCTTTGAACAAAGAGAGCATATAGCTTGGACCGCTGGAGATAGTACTGTTGACTAGAGTAAGACGACCCGCTCTAGAGAGAAGAAGGCCCTTCCACCCGCTTAGTCTTTTATCAATCCGATTGATGATTGGATACCAATCATTCTTGTGTAGACTTCCAATCCGAAGTGGCAATCCAAGGTAAGTGATCGGAAATGATCCGGAGGAGAAGCCAAAAAAATTAGCAGTTTCTTGGGCTGCTTCTGAATTGCCCTGAAGATGAAGCACCAAAATTTTATTTGCATTTGCATTAAGCCCCGAGGCAAGACCAAAGCAACGAAGGAGGAGCCTTAGCTTGTAGAGTGCCGCTTCATTGTTTGCTGAAAAAATCACTAAATCATCAGCAAAAAGAGAGTGAGTGATTCCCCCGTGGATGCGAGAGCTGAGAACACCCTGAAGGAGACCATTTTCCACCCCCCTAGTCAAGAGAGTGGAGAGGCAGTCCGCGGCAAGGTTGAATAAGTATGGAGAGAGAGAATTTCCTTGCCGAATCTAGGGCTGTCCACTGTTCGGTTCAAACCGAACCGAACCGAAAAACCGAACCAAAATTTTCGGTTCGGTTCGGTTTCAACCATTGTAGGTTCGGTTTCCGGAATTCGGGAACCGACCCGAACCGAAAACCGAATTAATTAAAAATATTTTTTTTTAATTTTTAACTGAATTAAGTAAATAAGTATTAAATAATTATTTTTAATTTTTAATTTTTAATCAAATTAATTAAAAATTCAATTTTCGGGTTGAAAACCAAACCGAACCGAATTATAATTCGGTTCGGGTTAAATCGGGTTAGGAAATGTTCGGTTCGGGTTCGGGTTCGGGTTTGGGTAAAGAAAAAATTTCGGTTTGGTACAATTCGGTTCGGTTCGAACCGAATGGACAGCCCTAGCCGAATCCCACATTTGTTGAAATGTCACTAGGATTAAATTTAATACTGTGCATCTCTAAATAAACCACTATATTGAAAAAGAAAAATGCAAATCAATGAGAGATTCCTGATGATCACAATTGCGGCAAGCATAAAGGAGGATCACAATTGCACTCTGCTTATCACAGTATGGTGTATGAGGGAAAGAACAATCTGGTGACAATATCAGTAGCTTTGAAAGGTGAATCTATGGAGAATTCTGTGCAGAATCAAGAAAATTTAGATCAGATCAGGCTAAATTTTTTTATTAAGCTGTTGCTTTTGTATGAGAAACATGTGTTTTGTAAGTTCTCCACTGCTTTCAGGACTCAGATTTATGCTTGAGTTCAAATTCTTATAATGGTCCTGTAACGATCACAGATGATTTTGGGAATTCTTTTGTTGGGTATCTTACCTTCTATGTTGGGAATGCTTGGGAATTCTTTTGTTGAAACCTAAAGAGTCTTAACTAGGATGTTTTTTTTGCAACTGCTATGTACTGGATGACTGCTACAGTGAAACAACACCCAAGCTGCCCTTCCTAAATTTGTAAAAGTGCTAGTGGCATTTTCATGTACCATCCAATATTAATCTCAGAAAGTAAGAAAAGAAACAGTAGACACCACTTGAGATTTATGTTTTACTTCTACGCTTCTATTAACTAATAAAAAATATTGAGAATCAGCATTGGTTCTTTGTTCCCTCAAAAGAAAAAAATCTGAGGTTATTAGATATCATCAATCTTATACTATGACTATTTAAGGAGAAGCCTAAGTAGTTATGAATTGCTCAAGCAAAACTGTAAGAGAAAACAAGCTGAAAGGCTATGTGAAAATATCCTCACTTGAGGATGGACATTAATTGAGTGACTACTTCACTGATAGGGCACGTATCCAGGAATTTGTCCACAGGCAAAAAGTTTAGTTGCTGGTCTTGCTGCAGAATTCATTGTGGCCGAGATTTCTTCCAATAGGGAAGGGGAAAACAAGGACATCTCTCCACCTATTTTATTGGTAGAAATTCTCCTTTGGAATTAGCTGTCCTATGACAAGTAGAGAGCTAAGGACAGAACAAGAGAGAAGAGAGAGAGAGAGATAGAGAGGAACGGAGAGGCCGGGAGACAGATTTGAGAAGATAAAAGCAGAACTCCTATAACAAGACAACTCATATTTATACAATGTTTTCTTTGTTTGAATTGTTCAGTCCTTAATCCCCACTAACCCATAATTCGAACAAGAATAAAGATCATTATCAGCACTAAGCTAGTGGTCGGACTTCCTTCTTACAATACTATACATTCCATGTTGCACCTTGACATGTTCAAAAGAGCACCTGTTTCATCCTTCTCCTGAAATTTTTTTGGGTCCATCGATTTGCTAATGTGGCATTGGACTCAGCTGGTTTAGAACTGGGCCAACTTGAGGACACATAACATTATCCCTATTATCTATTCTAGCAATGATTATATAGCACACCCAAAGCACAATTATAAGCCGGCTAACTCTTGATCCAGGAAAGAAAGAAAAAATAACTGAATATCTGGATAAAATGATGAGGTAATGATTTTAAAACTATAATGCTGATCCTTGTTCAAAAGTTAGTCGAATATAATTAATCTCTCTAACATAGGCTCAATCGTGTGAAAATAACTAATAAAATACAACAAAATTTCAATGTTGGATAAAAAATCACAATTTAATGCCCTACTAAGTAGGATGGATAGGGAGACAAATCAACTTGTACAAATCACCATAAAATAATGGGGTGATGATAACAAAAAATGATATTAGAGCAACCATTTCGTGGTATAACATAAAATTTGAAGTAAGATTGCTAGCAAGTAGCAAACTAGCAATATCTAGAAGAGTACAAATAAGAATGCAAAATTTGTTCCACAATAAGTTTTTCCTAATCCATAACAATATATTCGAGAACTAGCAACAGTTCATTCTGAACAATATAATTAAAATTGGTCATGAAGAATCAAAAGACCTTATTATAAAAATTTGGTACACCATATTGCTTTAAAGAAACATGATTCATATGAATCATGAAAGTATGACAATTAGAAGGATATACTGAGGTCCTACAAAAAAATTAAACTTCCAAACAAGGTTTAAAATCCTAATATGACCTAATATGCAAGGTAATGACCAAGCAAACAATATCAACATCCAATTTATATAGGATAATTTGCGCACTAACCTCATAGGTCTACACCACTAGCTCAAAATACTTAAGAAAAAATTAATGGTGGTAGCACCACCGAGCCTTATTAATCAAGGCAAGTTGCTATAATCTCCCAATGTGGGACTAAATTAGGATGTAAAATTTCCCCCATGTTATGCTTTAAATCCTCATGAAAACCGAAGTCAAAGTCTAATGCATAGCCTAGAACAAATTCATAGTTAGTGGCATATAAGGCGCATACCCAAGCACACATTCCTAAATTTTTAAAAGTGCTAGCAGCATTTTCATATACCATCCAATATTAATCTCATAAAGTAGGGAAAAAAATGGTAGACACCACTTGAGATTTTAAACCATGCACCACAAACCCATCAAAAATTTTAAGAAAAAATTATATAGAACATAATAAAATCCTACAGAAAACATAATTGTTTACATATTTATTTCACATATTATTTTGAAAGAATCCAAATATTAAAATAAACCAAAGTGTGAAAAAACTACTGGTAATCTTTTTGTACATATTTACTTCTAAGATTTTTGGCTGATTATAAGCATTTGATGCCAAAAATTGTTGCATATGTCGTGGATTATAATTTAACTATTGTTTGTCATTAATAAACTTATGCAAAAATTACCAATGTGATAGACTGATATAGGATTTTGTCTTACATAATTTTTGAATGAGTTGATGAACGGAGATTAACCGTATTTTCTACAGATTCCGCTTTACACAAAATTTGGATTATTTGAATTATTAGTGCTCCTCTTGTTTTAAAAATATTTTGATATTTTCTGTAGGAATTGTAAACTGTATTAAACTATATTCTAATAAATTATATAAAAATATCCAATTAGTTTCAACGTGTTTCTAGTGTATTTTAAATGAGTTTGGGATTGTTATTGGTGGCTTCTCCGCTGCACGTTGTGTAACTACAACGTCAAGGACCTAAACAGGAAGGGTAGTAGGATGAACTTAAAACAGGGCAGGACAAATATGCCGCTCATATCAGGTGGTACAATCCAAAATTTCAAACCATAAATATAATCACAACCACAAACCAATTATCAGGGGTCACCTACACAGCTACATGGCTCTTTTCACCAAGTCGAGTCGAGCTCATCTGAGCCTAGCTAAGCCCAGCCAAGCCAAATAGAGGCTATCCAAGCCCAGCCAAGCTCCGCCTAGCCTAGCCTAGCCATGCTTGCAATATATCTGACAGAATTGAAAACGGCTTGGCTGGGCTTGGATGGGCTCGGCTAGGCTCGGCTCGGCTCGGCTTGGCTCGCCTAGACATAACAGTTTCTTAGCTATATAATATTATGATCCACAAAGCAAAACTGATCTTACAATTATCTTTAAGAAAATTTCTTTCAACCTAAGTAACACATGGCAATCACATAATACACCTAAAGCCCAACTACAATGTACCCATCAAAAAATTTTATTCAATGAAAACTTCATCTATGATCCTCCAATTAAATAATATATGTAAGAGGACTAAATAATAGATCTAAGATATTAAAAACTCCAAACCAAGAAATGGATATAAAAATCAAAAACATGGATAGGAACAACTGAACAAAGTTGACCGTAGGAAGAATCCAAGTAGATAAATGAATCCAAATGTGTGTTGATCGATTCTCGTATATTTTTTCTCTAAAAGACATTCTAACACTTAACAGACTCATTTGGTGTATCATATTCTAATTAATAAACTTAATTAGAAAAACTTATTCAGCAAGGAAACACTATCCATTAGGATGATAAATATATTTTTCATAAAAGGCCAATTTAAAAGAGAAACAGAATAAAAAAGAAACAATGCAACTAAGACATAAATCAGTAAGTAGACTAAATTTGGCAAGCTTTCATGAAAGCTATCACCTAAAACGCATGCATCACATTTTTGAGAAAAAGATACCTCTAATATAACCCACTTGTGGTTGGTTCCATGCAGTTTGTTCTCTTAAAACCTGCAGGAGTTCATTGGTGGTTGAAGCCTTCTTGTCTCCACCACCATTGCTATGATCTCTCAAGGACATGAAAGCAAAAGCCCTGGCTTTCACTTCACCTAGAGGAATGATTCAAAAAATAAAATGAAACGGTATTGTGCATGTCAACCGACAATTGTCCAGGAAACATTTTGATAAGAGACTCTAACATCACTTCACCAATTTTTACAGCAACTTATTTAGATTAACTCTAATAATAAGAGACTTGGGTGCCATGGACATCCACTACAAAAAGATTCCTTCAAGACAACACTAAAAATGAAACAGTTGTTAAATAAACATTCTAAGACTCTTAAGTATTACAGGAAATGAACAATTATAAAAACACATTATTCATTCAACATCACTTAGTTAGAAAATGAATCTCAAACATGATTAAAAAAAGACTCCATATCAAAATCAAAGGATGTCCATGCAATTTTTAGCTCTGCTGACTCAGTATACCAGCTGGCAATAAGCCACAGTGATATATGATCAATGTATCATGTTGATACTTCAGAGAAATTTAGACATAACAATAAGCCAATGAAAAGCGCGTTAAGGTGAGGGAACCCATATACCAACTTAACCATATTCATGGAACAAATAGACATACTTGAGATAGCCAACTTCTGAATGATGTTCTTTTTCATTTCTTTCACCTAATTTCCTTTGGAGTCCTAAAGTTTAATTTAGTTGGATAAATTATAATGCTAGTAATACTTTGCTAATCTGTATCTTTTTCCACTCTTTTCAGACAAATAACTTGCCAAAGTACTCTAGTTAGCTTAAGCAGTATCTAGAGAAGCCAGACAACCAGTAGAGGTCACCTCAACTAAACACAAGACTATCCATGCTATTCAACAAGACAAACTCAAACAAGGGGCGAAAGAAAAAAATGCAAGATACATTGAACTTGATACTGATCAGTAAATGTGAAGGACAGTAAAAAAAATCAGCAGGTACTTACACTATGAGTGGAACTGTTCTTCTCCGATGCCAAATTGCCCGGTTGATAGTTGTCCACCGGACCATCACTTATCCTATTCTTCGAATTCATAGCGAACACCTTTTCCTCTTTAGAGCTCTCCGACGTCTCTTCCTTTACCCTAGTAGTGCCAAGCCGAGTAGTGCCAAGCCAACCTCACATCAAGCTTGGCTAGGCTTGGGTATCCAAGCCTAGACTGGCCTAGCCAAATCAATCCATGCTTGCAAAAAATTTGAAAGAAATTAAAACGGAATTCAATTGAGTTCGAAACAAATTCTACGCATGATGTGAGGTTGGCTAAGATAGGCTTGGCTTGACTTGGCTTGACACGGCTCGGCTTGGCTCAGCTTTGCTGGGCTTGGCTCCGCTTGGCTAGGCTTGGCTTGACTTGGCTTGGCTTGGCTTGGCTTGGCTTAGCTTGGCTGGGCTGGGCTTGGCTTGGCTCGGATTGGCTGGGCTTGGCTCGACTCGGATCGGCTCGGCTCTGCTAGGCAAGGCTCAGGTCAGGTCAGCTCAGTTTGGCTCGTCTCAGCTAGGATAAGCAGTTGGTTAGGTTAGGCACGAATGACTCGGCTTGGCTAGTCTCGATTAGACTTGGCCCGTCTTAGCTTGGCTGAACTGAGCTTGGCTCGGTTTGGCACACTTAGCTCAGCTCGAACCGGCTCGGACTTGATTAAGCTCAACTTTGCTCGTCTCGGCTCGGCTTAGCCTATCTATTTGTTAAGCTACGCCGAGTCGTTCACGCCTAACCGAGCCAACTGCCTATCCTAGCCGAGATGAGCAAAGCTGAAGTGACACGGCTCGGCTTGGCTCAACTTGGCTTGGCTTGGCTTGGCTTGGCTTAGCTTGGCTTAGCTTGGCTTGGCTTGGCTTGGCTTGGCTTGGCTTGGCTTGGCGCGGGTTGGCTGGGCTTAGCAAGGGTCAACTTGGCTCGACTCGGCTCTGCTAGGCTTGGTTCAGGTCAGCTCAGTTTGGCTCGTCTGAGCCGTGCCAAGCCAAGCTCACATCAAGCTTGGATAGGCTTGGATATCCATGCCGAGATGGGCCTAGCCAAGCCAATCCATGCTTGCAAAAAATCTGACAGAAATGAAAACGGAATTCAAGTGAGTTCGAAAAAAATTCTACGCATGATGTGAGGTTGGCTAGGATAGGCTTGGCTTGACTTGGCTTGACATGGCTCGGCTTGGTTGGGCTTGGCTAGGCTTGGCAGGGCTTGGCTAGGCTTGGCAAGGCTTGGCTTGACTTGGCTTGGCTAGACTTGGCTAGACTTGGCTTGGCTTGGTGCAGTCCGCATTAATGTATCCGGAGATGAGATGCTTGATATATACTAAATGGAACTCAAATAAATTGTTGATTTTGTCATAAAATATTATCATGACTGAACTTATTGAACCGATAAACTATTAGGATGGAATATAATGTCATTACATAAAAACATAGATATATAGCTAGGTATGGACCTCCATCAATGTGCTCCGATCTCATATAGGTAAAGCATGAAACTTGATATTGACAAATCGAATTTGTATGTTGAAGCAGGCAACAAATCACTTATATATATAATAATAATAATAAAGTTTGTAACCTAGACTATGATAATAATTGCAGCCACAATTGGCGGACCAAGAAAGATGGAGATGCAAATTCCCTGAACTCTAAATCCTAAAACCTAAAGCATTATTAAGTTGATAAAATGATATGAACATAAAAAAATTTACCTGATCTTTTTCTGTAAACAAATATTTTGTGATTATATTCTTTTTCTTCTTGCGGATCTGATCGGCTGCTTCCTCTCCTGAGGATGAGCGCCTGCAATGTGAAAGGTGGCAGCTCGCATGCTTTGAAGCATTCTTGAACTTGCGGACTAACTGATTTTGATCGCACCGTGAAAGGTTGCAAATCGCAGAGGTAGGAGTTTGTGGGGTTCGGTGTGCTTCTCAAGCCAAGCTGAGCCAAGCCCAGCCAAATCCAACCAAGCTAATCCGAGATGAGCCAAGCCGAGCCGTGCCAAGCCAAGCTCACATCAAACTTGGCTAGGCTTGGCTATCCAAGCCGAGACTGGCCTAGCCAAGCCAATCCATGCTTGCAAAAAATATGACAGAAATGAAAACGGAATTCAAGTGAGTTCGAAAAAAATTCTACGCATGATGTGAGGTTGGCTAGGATAGGCTTGGCTTGACTTGGCTTGACACGGCTCGGCTTGGCTAGGCTTGGCTAGGCTTGGCTTGACTTGGCTTGGCTAGACTTGGCTTGACTTGGCTTGGCTTGGCATGGCTTGGCTTGGCTTGGCTGAGCTTGGCTTGGCTTGGCTTGGTTTGGTTTGGCTTGGCTTGGCTCGACTTAGCAAGGCTCAACTTGGCTCGACTCGGCTCGGCTCGGCTCTGCTAGGCTAGGCTCAGGTCAGGTCAGTTTGGCTCGTCTCAGCCAGGATAAACAGTTGGTTAGGTTAGGCGTGAACAGCTCGGCTTGGCTAGGCTCGACTAGACTCGGCCCGTCTTAGCTTGGTTGAACTGAGCTTGGTTCGGTTTGGCACACTTAGCTCAGCTCGAACCGGCTCGGACTTGATTAAGCGCAACTTCGTTCGTCTCGGCTCGGCTTAGCCTATCTATTTGTTAAGCTACGCCGAGTAGTTCACGCCTAACCGAGCCAACTGCCAATCCTAGCCGAGATGAGCAAAGCTGAAGTGACTTGAGCCTAGCCTTGCAGAGCTGAGCTGAGACGAGCCTAGTTGAGCCTAGCGAAGCCCAGCCAAGCCCAGCCAAGCCAAGCCAAGCCAAGCCACGTCAAGCCAAGCCAAGACAAGATAAGCCAAGACCAGCCAAGCCAAGCTGAGCCAAGCCCAGCCAAGCCAAGCTAGGCCAAGCCCAGCCAAGTCATGCCGAGATGAGCCAAGCCGAGCCGTGCCAAGCTAAGCTCACATCAAGATTGGCTAGGCTTGGCTATTCAAGCCGAGACTGGCCTAGCCAAGCCAATCAATTCTTGCAAAAAATCTGACAGAAATGAAAACGGAATTCAATTGAGTTCGAAAAAAATTCTACGCATGATCTAAGGTTGGCTAGGATAGTCTTGGCTTGACTTGGCTTGAGACGGCTCGGCTTGGCTGGGCTGGGCTTGGCTTGGCTTGGCTTGGTTTAGCTTGGCTTGGCTTGGCTTGGCTTGGCTGGGCTTAGCAAGGCTCAACTTGGCTCGACTCGGCTCGGCTCGGCTCTGCTAGGCTAGGCTCAGGTCAGCTCAGTTTGGTTCGTCTCAGCTAGGATAAGTAGTTGGTTAGGGTAAGCGCGAACGACTCGGCTTGGCTCGGCTTGGCTCGACTAGACTCGGCCCGTCTTAGCTTGTCTGAACTGAGCTTGGCTCGGTATGGCAGACTTAGCTCAACTCGAACCGGCTCGGACTTGATTATGGTCAACTTTGCTTGTCTCGGCTCGGCTTAGCCTATCTATTTGTTAAGCTACGCCGAGTCGTTCACGCCTAACCGAGCCAACTGCATATCCTAGCCGAGATGAGCAAAGCTGAAGTGACTTGAGCCTTGCCTTGCAGAGTCGAGCCGAGTCAAGCCTAGCGAAGCCCAGCCATGCCAAGCCAAGCCAAGCCAACCTGAGCCAAGCCCAACCAAGCCAAGCCAAGATGAGCCAAGCCGAGCCGTGCCAAGCCAAGCTCACATCAAGCTTGGCTAGGCTTGGCTATCCAAGCCGAGACTGGCCTAGCCAAGCCAATCCATGCTTGCAAAAAATCTGACAGAAATGAAAACGCAATTCTATTGAGTTCGAAAAAAATTCTACGCAAGAAGTGAGGTTGGCAAGGATAGGCTTGGCTTGACACGGCTCGTCTTGGCTCAGCTTGGCTGGGCTTGGCTTGGCTTGGCTAGTCTTGGCTTGGCTAGTCTTGGCTTGGCTTGGCTTGGCTTGGCTTGGCTTGGCTTGGCTTGGCTTGGCTTGGCTTGGCTTGGCTTGACTCGGCTTGGCTAGGCTTACCAAGGCTTAACTTGGCTCGACTCGGCTCGGCTCGGCTCTGCTAGGCTAGGCTCAGGTCAGGTTAGTTTGGCTCGTCTCAGCTAGGATAAGCAGTTGGTTAGGTTAGGCACGAACGGCTCGGCTTGAATAGGCTCGACTAGACTCGGCCCGTCTTAGCTTGGCTGAACTAAGCTTGGCTCGGTTTGGCACACTTAGTTCAACTCGAACCGGCTTGGACTTGATTAAGCTCAACTTCGCTCGTCTCGGCTCGGCTTAGCCTATCTATTTGTTAAGCTACGCCGAATCGTTCACGCCTAACCGAGCCAACTGCCTATCCTAGCCGATATGAGCAAAGCTGAAGTGACTTGAGCCTAGCCTTGCAGAGTCGAGCCGAGTCGAGCCTAGCCAAGTCAAGCCAAGTCGAGCCAAGCCGAGTCAAGCCAAGCCAAGAAAAGCCAAGCCAAGCCAAGCCAAGCCAAGCCAAGCCAAGCAAAGCAAACCAAGCTAATCCAAGCTAAGCCAAGCCCAGCCAAGCCAAGCCAAGCCAAGCAAAGCAAACCAAGCTAATCCAAGCTAAGCCAAGCCCAGCCAAGCCAAGCCAAGCCAAGCTGAGCCAAGCCCAGCCAAATCCTGCCAAGCTAATCCGAGATGAGCCAAGCCGAGTCGTGCCAAGCCAAGCTCACATCAAGCTTGGCTATCCAAGCCGAGACTGGCCTAGCCAAGCCAATCCATGCTTGCAAAAAATCTGACAGAAATGAAAACGGAATTCAATTTAGTTCAAAAAAAATTCTACGCATGATGTGAGGTTGGCTAGGATAGGTTTGGCTTGACTTGGCTTGACCAGGCTCGGCTTGGCTGAGCTTGGCTTTGCTTGGCTTGGCTTGGATTGGCTGTGCTTTGCAAGGCTCAACTTGGCTAGACTCGGCTCGGCTCGGCTCTGCTAGGCTAGTATCAGGTCAGCTCAGTTTGGCTCGTCTCGGCTAGGATAAGCAGTTGGTTAGGTTAGGCGCGAATGGCTCGGCTTGGCAAGGCTCGACTAGTCTCGGCCCATCTTAGCTTGGCTTAACTGAGCTTGGCTAGGTTTGGCACACTTAGCTCAGCTCGAACCGGCTCGGACTTGATTAAGCTCAACTTCGCTCGTCTCGGCTCAGATTAGCCTATCTATTTGTAAAGCTACGCCGAGTCGTTCACGCCTAACCAAGCCAACTGCCTATCCTAGCCGAGATGAGCAAAGCTGAAGTGACTTGAGCATAGCCTTGCAGAGCCGAGCCGAGTCGAGCCTTGTTGAGCCTAGCGAAGCCCAGCCAAGCCAAGCCAAGCCAAGACAAGAAAAGCCAAGCCAAGCCAAGCGAAGCAAAGCCAAGCCAAGCGAAGCAAAGCCAAGCCAAGCCAAGCCAAGCCAATCCAAGCCAAGCCAAGCCAAGCCAAGCCAAGCTAAGCCAAGCCAAGCCAAGCCAAGCCATGCTAAGCCAAGTCCAGCCAAGCCAAGCCAAGCATAGCTGCGCCAAGCCCAGCCAAACCCAGCCAAACCAAGCCGAGATGAGCCAAGCCGAGCCGTGCCAAGCCAAGCTCACATCAAGCTTGGCTAGGCTTGGCTATCTAAGCCGAGACTGGCCTATCCAAGCCAATCCATGCATGCAAAAAATCTGAGAGAAATGAAAACGGAATTCAATTGAGTTCGAAAAAAATTCTACACATGATGTGAGGTTGGCTAGGATAGGCTTGGCTTGACTTGGCTTGACACGGCTGGGCTTGGCTTCGCTAGGCTTGGCTTAGCTTGGTTTGGCTTGGCTTGGCTAGGCTCGGCTTGGCTGGGCTTAGAAAGGCTCAATATGGCTCGACTCGGCTCGGCTCGGCTCTGCTAGGCTAGGCTCAGGTCAGCTCAGTTTGGCTCGTCTCTGCTAGGATAAACAGTTGGTTAGGTTAGGCGCGAAAGGCTCGGCTTGGCTAGGCTCGACTAGACTCGGCTCGTCTTAGCTTGGCTGAACTGAGATTGGCTCGGTTTGGCACACTTAGCTCAGCTCGAACCGGCTCGGACTTGATTAAGCTCAACTTCGCTCGTCTCGGCTTGGCTTAGCCTAACTATTTGTTAAGCTACGCCGAGTCGTTCACGCCTAACTTAGCCAACTGCCTATCCTAGCCGAGATGAGCAAAGCTGAAGTGACTTGAGCCTAGCCTTGCAGAGCCGAGCCGAGTCGAGCCTAGTTGAGCCTAGCGAAGCCCAGACAAGCCCAACAAAGCCAAGCCGAACCAAGCCAAGCTAAGCCAAGCCAAGCCAAGAAAAGCCAAGCCAAGCCAAGCTGAGCCAAGTCGAGCCCTTCCAAGCCAAGCCGAGATGAGCCAAGCTGAGCCGTGCCAAGCCAAGCTCACATCAAGCTTGGCTAGGCTTGGCTATCCAAGCAGAGATTGGCCTAGCCAAGCCAATCCATGCTTGCAAAAAATCTGACAGAATTGAAAACGCAATTCTATTGAGTTCGAAAAAAATTCTACGCAAGATGTGAGGTTGGCAAGAATAGGTTTGGCTTGGCTGGGCTTGGCTTGACTTGGCTTGACACGGCTCGGCTTGGCTCAGCTTGGTTGGGCTTGGCTTGGCTTGGCCTGACTTGGCTTGGTTTGGCTTGGCTAGGCTTGGCTTGGCTAGGCTAGGCTTGGCATGGCTTGGATTCGCAAGGCTCAACTCGACTCGGCTAGGATAAGCAGTTGGTTCGGTTAGGCTCGACTAGACTCGGCTCGTCTTTGCATGGTTGAACTGTGCTTGGCTCGGTTTGGCACACTTAGCTCAGCTCGAACTGGCTCGGACTCGATTAAGCTCAACTTTGCTCGTCTCGGCTCAGCTTTGCCTATCTATTTGTTAAGTTATGCCGAGTCGTTCACGCCTAATCGATGCTTGGCTTAACTAGGCCTGGCTCAGCTTGGCTTGACTCGGCTTGGCTTGGCTGGGCTTGGCTCAGCTCAGCTCATCTCGGCTCGGCTTGGCTTGGATTGGCTCATCTCAGCTCGGCTTGGCTGGGCTTGGCTTGGCTTGGCTGGGCTTGGCTCGACTCGTCTCGGCTCGGCTTGGATTGGCTCGGCTCGGCTTGGCTTGGCTGGGCTTAGTTAGGCTCGGCTCGGCTCGACTCTGCAAGGCTAGGCTCAGGTCAATTCAACTTGGCTCGTCTCGGTTGGGATAGACAGTTGGCTTGGTTAGGCGTGAACGACTTGGCGTAGCTTAACAAATAGATATGCAAAGCCGAATCGAGCTGAGCGAAGTTGAGCCTAACCGAGTCCGAGCCGATTCGAGTAGAGCTAAGTGTGCCAAACCGAGCCAAGCTCAGTTCAGCCAAGCCAAGCCCAGCCAAACCAAGCCAAGCCAAGCCTAGCCAAGCTCAGTCTTGCCAAGCCTAACCAAGCCAATCTCAAATCATGCATAGAATTTTTTTCGAACTCATTTGAACTCTGTTTTCAGTTCTATCAGATTCTTTGTTGGGCAAGCCTAGCCTATCCAAGCCCAGCCAAGACAAGCCAATCCAACCTCACATCAAGTTTGGCTGGGCTTGGCTGGGCTAAACTAGGCTCGACTCGTCTCGGCTCTACTAGGCTAGGCCCAGGTCACTTTAGCTTGGCTCGTCTCTGCTACGATAGACAATTGGCTCGGTTAGGCGTGAATGACTCGGCGTAGCTTAACAAATATAAAGGCTAAGCCGAGCCGAGACGAGCGAAGTTGAGCTTAATCGAGTCCGAGCAGGTTCGAGCTGAGCTAAGTGTGCCAAACCTAGCCAAGCTCAGTTCAGCCAAGCTAAGACGAGCCGAGTCTAGTCGAGCCTAGCCAAGCCGAGCCATTCGGGGCTAACCGAAACAACTGCTTATCCTAGTTGAGATGAGCCAAACTGAGCTGACCTGAGCCTAGTCTAGCAGAGCCGAGCCGAGCCGAGTCGAGCCAATTTGAGCCTTGCCAAGCCGAGCCAAGCCAAGCCAAGCCAAGCCAAGCCAAGCCAAGCCAAGCCAAGCCAAGCCAAGCCAAGCCAAGCCAAGCCAAGCCAAGCCAAGACAAGCCAAGCCAAGCCAAGCCAAGCCAAGCCAAGTCACGCCAAGCCAAGCCAAGCCCAGCCAAACCCAGCCAAGCCGAGAGATGTCAAGCCAAGTCAAGCCAACCCCAGCCAAGCCAAACCTATCCTAGCCAACCTCATATCATGCGTAGAATTTTTTTCGAACTCTATTGAACTCCGTTTTCATTTCTGTCAGATTTTTTGCAAGCATGGCTTGGCTTGGCTAGGCCAGTCTTGGCTTGGATAGCCAAGCCTAGCCATGCTTGATGTTAGCTTGGCATGGCACAGCTGGACTTGGCTCATCTCGGCTTGGCTTGGAAGGGCTTGGCTCGGCTCGGCTCGACCTGGCTCAGCTTGGCTTGGCTTGGCTCGGCTAGTTTCAGCTCGGCTTGGCTTGGCTGGGCTTGGCTAGGCTCAACTAGGCTCGACTCGGCTCGGCTCTACAAGGCTAGGCTCAAGTCACTTCAGCTTTGCTTATCTCGGCTAGGATAGGCAGTTGGCTCGGTTAGGCGCGAATGACTCGGCGTAGCTTAACAAATAGATAGGCTAAGCCAAGCCGAGACGAGCGAAGTTGAGCTTAATCAAGTCCGAGCCGGTTCGAGCTGAGCTAAGTGTGCCAAACCGAGCCAATCTCAGTTCAGCCAAGCTAAGACGAGCCGAGTCTAGTCGAGCCTAGCCAAGCCGAGTCGTTCGCGCCTAACCAAACCAACTACTTATCCTAGTTGAGACGAGCCAAACTGAGCTAACCTGAGCCTAGCCTAGCAGAGCCGAGCCGAGCAGAGTCGAGCCAAGTTGAGCCTTGCTAAGCCCACCCAAGCCGAGCCTAGCCAAGCCAAGCCAAGCCAAGCCCAGCCCAGCCAAGCCCAGCCAAGCCCAGCCGTGTCCAGCCAAGTCAAGCCAAATCCTGCCAAGCCAAACCTATCGTAGCCAACCTCACATCATGCGTAGAATTTTTTTCGAACTCAATTGAACTCCGTTTTCAGTTCTGACAGATTTTTTGCAAGCATGGCTTGGCTTGGCTAGGCTAGTCTCGGCTTGGATAGCCAAGCCTAGCCAAGCTTGATGTGAGCTTGGCTTGGCACGGCTCGGCTTGGCTTATCTCAGCTTGTCTTGGCTTGTCTTGGCTTGGCTCGGCTCGGCTCGGCTTGGCTCAGCTTGGCTTGGCTTGGCTGGGCTTGGCTTAGATTGGCTTAGCTTGGCTTGGCTTGGCTCAGCTCGGCTTGGCACGGTTCGGCTTGGCTTGGCTGAACCGAGCTAGGCTCGGTTGGGCACACTTTGCTCTGTACGAACCGACACAGACTCGGTTAAGCTCATCTTGCTCGGCTCGGCTCGGCTCAGCTCGGCTTAGCCTATCTATTTGTTAAGCCACACCGAGTCGTTAATGCCTAACCGAGCCAACTGCCTATCCTAGCCGAGATGAGCCAAGCTGAAGTGACTAGTTGAGCCTAGCGAAGCCCAGCCAAGCCAAGCCAAGCCAATCCCAGCCAAGCCAATCCCAACCAATCCAATCGAGCTCGGCTAGGATAGGTTTGGCTTGGCTAGGCTTGGCTTGACTTGGCTTGACACGGCTGGGTTTGGCTCAGCTTGGTTGAGCTTGGCTTGGCTTGGCTTGGCTTGGCTTGACTTGGCTTGGTTCAGCTTGGCTGGGCTTAGTAGGCTCGACTTGGCTCGACTCGGCTCGGCTCTACTAGGCTAGGCTCAGGTCAGCTCAGTTTGGCTCGTCTCAGCTAGGATAAACAATTGGTTCAGTTAGGCGCGACAGGCTCGGCTTGGCTAGGCTCGACTAGACTCGGGTCGTCTTAGCTTGGCTGAACTGAGCTTGGCTCAGTTTGGCACACTTAGCTCATCTCGAACTGGCTCGGACTCGATTAAGCTCTACTCCGCTCATCTCGGCTCGGTTTACCCAATCTATTTGTTAAGCTACGCCAAGTCGTTCACGCCTAACCGAGGCTTGACTTAGCTAGGCTTGTCTTGGCTTGGCTTTGCTTGGATGGGCTTGGCTCGGCTTGGATTGGCTCGGCTCGGCTCGGCTTGGCTTGGCTCGCCTCGGTTGGGTTTGGCTCGCCTCGGTTGGGTTTGGCTCGCCTCGGTTGGGTTTGGCTTGCCTCGGCTTGGCTCGGCTTGGTTTGGCTCGGCTCGACTTGGCTTGGCTCGGCTCGGCTTTGCTTGGCTCGGTTTGGCTGGGCTTAGTTAGGCTCAATTAGGCTCGACTCGACTCGGCTCAGCTCGGCTCTGCAAGGCTAGACTCAGGTCAATTCTGCTTGACTCGTCTCGGCTGGGATAGATAGTTAGCTCGGTTAGGCGTGAACGACTTGGCGTAGCTTAACAAATAGATATGTTAAGCCAAGCCAAGCCGAGTGAAGTTGAGCCTAACCGAGTCCGAGCCGGTTCGAGCAGAACTACATGTGCCAAACCGAGTCAAGCTCAGTTCAGCCAAGCCAAGCCCAGCCAAGCCAAGCCAAGCCAAGCCAAGCCTAGGCAAGCCCAGTCTAGCCAAGACTAACCAAGCCAAACTTACATCATGCATATAATTTTTTTTGAACTCCGTTTTCAGTTCTATCAGATTCTTTGCTGGGCAAGCCTAGCCTATCCAAGCCCAGCCAACCCAAGCCAAGCCACCCTCACATCAAACTTGGCTGGGCTTGGCTGGGCTAAACTAGGCTCGACTCGGCTCAGCTCTGCTAGGCTAGGCTCAGGTCACTTTAGCTTGGTTCGTCTATGCTACGATAGGCAGTTGGCTCGGTTAAGCATGAACGACTCGGCGAGCCGAGTCGAGCCTAGTTGAGCCTAGCGAAGCCCAGCCAAACTGAGCTAAGCCAAGCCGAGCCAAGCCAATCCAATCCAAGCCAAGCCAAGCCATGCCAAGCTAAGCCGAGCAGAGCCAAGCCAAGCCGAGCCGAGCCGAGCCAAGCCAAGCCAAGCAAATCCAGCCAGCCAAGCCAAGCCAAGCCAAGCCAAGCCAAGCCAAGCCAAGCCAAGCTGAGCCAAGCCGAGTTGAGCCGAGCCAAGCCCAACCAAGCCAAGCCGAGATGAGACAAGACGAGCCGTGCCAAGCCAAGCTCACATCAAGCTTGTCTAGGCTTGGCTATCCAAGCTGAGACAAGCCAAGCCAAGCCAAGCCATTCTTGCAAAAAATCTGACAGAACTGAAAATGTAGTTCAATTGAGTTCGAAAAAAATTATACGCGTGATGTGAGGTTGCTTAGGATAGGTTTGGCTTGGCTGGGTTTGGCTTGACTTGGCTGGACATGGCTTGGCTTGGCATAGCTTGGCTTAGCTTGGCATGGCATGGCATGGCATGGCATGGCTTAACTTGGCTTAGCTTGGCTTGGCTTGGCTTGGCTTAGCAAGACTCAACTTGGCTTGACTCGGCTCGGCTCGGCTCGGCTAGGCTAGGCTCAGGTCAGCTCAGTTTGGCTCATCTCATATAGGATAAGCAGTTGGTTTGGTTAGGCGGCTCGGCTCGGCTTGGCTAGGCTCGACTAGACTGGGCCCGTCTTAGCTTGGCTGAAGTGAGCTTGGTTCGGTTTGGCACACTTAGCTCAGCTCGAACCGGCTCGGACTTGATTAAGCTCAACTTCGCTCATCTCGGATCGGCTTAGCCTATCTATTTGTTAAGCTACACTGACTCGTTCACAACTAACCGAGACAACTGCCTATCCTAGCCGAGATGAGCAAAGCTGAAGTGACTTGAACCTAGCCTTGCAGAGCCGAGCCGAGTCGAGCCTAGTTGAGCCTAGCGAAACCCAGCAAAGCCAAGTCAAGCCAAGCCAAGAAAAGTCAAGTCAAGTCAAGCCAAGCCAAGCCAAGCCAAGCCAAGCCAAGCCAAGCCAAGCTCGACTTGGCTCAGCTTGGCTGGGCTTGGCTTGGCTTGGCTGGCTTGGCTCGGCTGGGCTTAGCAAGGCCCAACTTGGCTCGACTCGGCTCTGCTAGGCTAGGCTCAGGACAGCTCAGTTTGGCTCGTCTCAGCTAGGATAATTAGTTGGTTAGGTTAGGCGCGAATGGCTCAGCTTGGCTAGGCTCGACTAGACTCGGCCCGTCTTAGCTTGGCTGAACTCAGCTTGGCTCGGTTTGGCACACTTAGCTCAACTCGAATCGGCTCGGACATGAATAAGCTCAACTTCGCTCGTCTCGGCTCGGCTAAGCCTATCTATTTGTTAAGCTATGCCGAGTCGTTCACGCCTAACCGAGCCAACAGCCTATCCTAGCCGAGATGAGCAAAGCTGAAGTGACTTGAACCTAGCCTTGCAGAGCCGAGTTGAGCATAGTTGAGCCTAGCGAAGCCCAGCCAAGCCAAGCCGAGCCGAGTCGAGCCGAGCCGAGCTGCGCCAAGCCACTCCAAGCCCTGCCAAGCAAAGCAAAGCCAAGCCAAGCTGGGCCAAGCCCAGCCAAGCCAAGCCGAGATGAGCCAAGCCGAGCCCTGCCAAGCCAAGCTCACATCAAGCTTGGCTAGGCTTGGCTATCCAAGCCGAGACTGGCCTAGGCAAGCCAATTCATGCTTGCAAAAAATCTGACAGAAATGAAAACGGAATTCAATTGAGTGTGAAAAATATTCTACGCATGATGTGAGGTTGGCTAGGATTGGCTTGTTGACTCGGCTTGACACGGCTTGGCTTGGCTCGGCTTGGCTGGGCTTGGCTTGGCTTGGCTAGGCTTGGCTTGACTTGGCTTGGCTTGGCTTGGCTTGGCTTGGCTGAGCTTGGCTTGGCTTGGCTTGGCTTGGCTTGTCATGTGTTGGCTTGTCTTGGCTTGGCTTGGCTCGGCTTGGCTGGGCTTAGCAAGGCTCAACTTGGCTCGACTCGGCACGGCTCGGCTCTGCTAGGCTAGGCTCAGGTCAGCTCACATCATGCTTGGCTAGTCTTGGCTATCCATGTCGAGACTAGCCTAGCCAAGCCAAGCCTTGCTTGCAAAAAAATCTGACAAAATTGAAAACAGAGTTCAATTGAGTTCGAAAAAAATTCTACGCATGATGTGAGGTTAGCTAGGATAGGTTTGGCTTGGCTGGGCTTGGCTTGACTTGGCTTGACATGGCTCGGCTTGGCTTGGCTCGGCTCGGCTTGGCTGGGCTGGGCTTCGCTAGGCTCAACTAGGTTCGACTCGGCTCGGCTCTGCAAGGTTAGGCTCAAGTCACTTCAGCTTTGCTCATCTCGGCTAGGATAGTCAGTTGGCTCAGTTAGGCGTTAACGACTCGGTCTAGCTTAACAAATAGATAGGCTAAGCCGAGCAAGATGAGCCTAACCGAGTCTATGCCGGTTCGTGCAGAGCTAAGTGTGCCAAACCAAGCCAAGCTCGATTAAGAGAAGCTAAGACGAGCTGAGCCGAGCTAAGCCAAGCCAAGCCAAGCCGAGATGAGCCGAGCCGTGCCAAGCAAAGCTCACATCAAGCTTGGCTATCCAAGCCGAGACTAGCCAAGCCAAGCCAAGCCATGCTTGCAAAAAATTTGACAGAACTGAAAACGGAGTTCAATTGAGTTCGAAAAAAATTCAACGCATGATGTGAGATTGGCTAGGATAGGTTTGGCTTGGATGGGCTTGGCTTGACTTGGCTTGACACATCTCGGCTTGACTCAGCTTGGCTGGGCTGGGCTTGGCTTGACTTGACTTGGGTTGACACGTCTTGGCTTGACTCAGCTTGGCTGGGCTGGGCTTGGCTTGGCTTGGCTTAGCAAGGCTCAACTTTGGTCGACTCGGCTCGGCTCGGCTCTGCTAGGCTAGTCTCAGATCAGCTCAGTTTCGATCGTCTCAGCTAGGATAAGTAGTTGGTTCGATTAGGCGCGAACGGCTCGACTTGGCTATGCTCGACTAGACTCGGCTCGTATTAGCTAGACTGAACTGAGCTTGGCTCGGTTTGGCGCACTTAGCTCAACTCGAACCGGCTCGGACTCGATTAAGCTCAACTTTGCTCGTCTCGGCTCGTCTCGGCTCGGCTTAGCCTATCTATCTGTTAAGCTACGCCGAGTCGTTCACGCTTAACCGAGCCAACTGCCTATGGTAGCAGAGACGAGCCAAGCTAAAGTGACCTGAGCCTAGCCTAGCCTAGCAGACCTGAGCCGAGTCGTAGTTTAGCCCAGTCAAGTTTGATGTGAGGTTGGCTTGGCTTGGCTTGGCTGGGCTTGGATAGGCTAGGCTTGCCCGGCAAAAAATCTGATAGAACTAAAAACAGAGTTCAAATGAGTTCGAAAAAAATTCTATGCATGATATGAGGTTGGCTAGGATAGGTTTGGCTTGGCTGGGCTTGGCTTGACTTGGCTTGACACGGCTCGGCTTGGCTGGGCTTGGCTTGGCTTGGCTTGACTTGGCTTGGCTTGGCTTGGCTTGGCTTGGCTTGGCTTGGCTTGGCTTGGCTTGGCTTGGCTTGGCTTGGCTTGGCTTGGCTTGGCTTGGCTGGGCTTAGCAAGGCTCAAATTGGCTCGACTCGGCTCGGCTCTGCTAGGCTAGGCTCAGGTCAGCTCAGTTTGGCTCGTCTCAACTAGGATAAGCAGTTGTTTTGGTTAGTCCCTAATGGCTCGGCTTGGCTAGGCTCGACTAGACTCGGCTCGTCTTAGCTTGGCTGAACTCAGCTTGGCTCGGTTTGGCACACTTAGCTCAACTCGAATCGGCTCGGACATGAATATGCTCAACTTCGCTCGTCTCGGCTCGGCTAAGCCTATCTATTTGTTAAGCTATGCCGAGTCGTTCACGCCTAACCGAGCCAACAGCCTATCCTAGCCGAGATGAGCAAAGCTGAAGTGACTTGAACCTAGCCTTGCAGAGCAGAGTTGAGCATAGTTGAGCCTAGCGAAGCCCAGCCAAGCCAAGCCGAGCCGAGTCGAGCCGAGCCGAGCTGCGCCAAGCCACTCCAAGCCCTGCCAAGCAAAGCAAAGCCAAGCCAAGCTGGGCCAAGCCGAGCCCTGCCAAGCCAAGCTCACATCAAGCTTGGCTAGGCTTGGCTATCCAAGCCGAGACTGGCCTAGCCAAGCCAATTCATGCTTGCAAAAAATCTGACAGAAATGAAAACGAAATTCAATTGACTGTGAAAAATATTCTACGCATGATGTGAGGTTGGCTAGGATTGGCTTGTTGACTCGGCTTGACACGGCTTGGCTTGGCTCGGCTTGGCTGGGCTTGGCTTGGCTTGGCTAGGCTTGGCTTGACTTGGCTTGGCTTGGCTTGGCTTGGCTTGGCTGAGCTTGGCTTGGCTTGGCTTGGCTTGGCTTGGCTTGGCTTGGCTTGGCTTGGCTTGGCTTGGCTTGTCATGTGTTGGCTTGTCTTGGCTTGGCTTGGCTCGGCTTGGCTGGGCTTAGCAAGGCTCAACTTGGCTCGACTCGGCACGGCTCGGCTCTGCTAGGCTCAGATCAGCTCACATCATGCTTGGCTAGTCTTGGCTATCCATGTCGAGACTAGCCTAGCCAAGCCAAGCCTTGCTTGCAAAAAAATCTGACAAAATTGAAAACAGAGTTCAATTGAGTTCGAAAAAAATTCTACGCATGATGTGAGGTTAGCTAGGATAGGTTTGGCTTGGCTGGGCTTGGCTTGACTTGGCTTGACATGGCTCGGCTTGGCTTGGCTCGGCTCGGCTTGGCTTGGCTGGGCTTCGCTAGGCTCAACTAGGTTCGACTCGGCTCGGCTCTGCAAGGTTAGGCTCAAGTCACTTCAGCTTTGCTCATCTCGGCTAGGATAGTCAGTTGGCTCAGTTAGGCGTTAACGACTCGGTCTAGCTTAACAAATAGATAGGCTAAGCCGAGCAAGATGAGCCTAACCGAGTCTATGCCGGTTCGTGCAGAGCTAAGTGTGCCAAACCAAGCCAAGCTCGATTAAGAGAAGCTAAGACGAGCCGAGCCGAGCTAAGCCAAGCCAAGCCAAGCCGAGCCGAGCTAAGCCAAGCCGAGATGAGCCGAGCCGTGCCAAGCAAAGCTCACATCAAGCTTGGCTATCCAAGCCGAGACTAGCCAAGCCAAGCCAAGCCATGCTTGCAAAAAATTTGACAGAACTGAAAACGGAGTTCAATTGAGTTCGAAAAAAATTCAACGCATGATGTGAGGTTGGCTAGGATAGGTTTGGCTTGGATGGGCTTGGCTTGACTTGGCTTGACACATCTCGGCTTGACTCAGCTTGGCTGGGCTGGGCTTGGCTTGACTTGACTTGGGTTGACACGTCTTGGCTTGACTCAGCTTGGCTGGGCTGGGCTTGGCTTGGCTTGGCTTGGCTTAGCAAGGCTCAACTTTGGTCGACTCGGCTCGGCTCGGCTCTGCTAGGCTAGTCTCAGATCAGCTCAGTTTCGATCGTCTCAGCTAGGATAAGTAGTTGGTTCGATTAGGCGCGAACGGCTCGACTTGGCTATGCTCGACTAGACTCGGCTCGTATTAGCTAGACTGAACTGAGCTTGGCTCGGTTTGGCGCACTTAGCTCAACTCGAACCGGCTCGGACTCGATTAAGCTCAACTTTGCTCGTCTCGGCTCGTCTCGGCTCGGCTTAGCCTATCTATCTGTTAAGCTACGCCGAGTCGTTCACGCTTAACCGAGCCAACTGCCTATGGTAGCAAAGACGAGCCAAGCTAAAGTGACCTGAGCCTAGCCTAGCCTAGCAGACCTGAGCCGAGTCGTAGTTTAGCCCAGTCAAGTTTGATGTGAGGTTGGCTTGGCTTGGCTTGGCTGGGCTTGGATAGGCTAGGCTTGCCCAGCAAAAAATCTGATAGAACTAAAAACAGAGTTCAAATGAGTTCGAAAAAAATTCTATGCATGATATGAGGTTGGCTAGGATAGGTTTGGCTTGGCTGGGCTTGGCTTGACTTGGCTTGACACGGCTCGGCTTGGCTGGGCTTGGCTTGGCTTGGCTTGACTTGGCTTGGCTTGGCTTGGCTTGGCTTGGCTTGGCTTGGCTTGGCTTGGCTTGGCTTGGCTTGGCTTGGCTTGGCTTGGCTTGGCTTGGCTTGGCTTGGCTTGGCTGGGCTTAGCAAGGCTCAAATTGGCTCGACTCGGCTCGGCTCTGCTAGGCTAGGCTCAGGTCAGCTCAGTTTGGCTCGTCTCAACTAGGATAAGCAGTTGTTTTGGTTAGTCCCTAATGGCTCGGCTTGGCTAGGCTCGACTAGACTCTGCTCGTCTTAGCTTGGCTGAACTGAGCTTGGCTCGGTTTGGCACACTTAGCTCAGCTCGAACCTGCTCGGACTCGATTAAGCTCAACTTCGCTCGTCTCGGCTCGGCTTAGCCTCTATATTTGTTAAGCTACGCCGAGTCGTTCACGCCTAACCGAGCCAATTGTCTATCGTAGCAGAGACGTTCCAAGCTAAAGTGACCTGAGCCTAGCCTAGTAGAGCCGAGCCGAGCCGAGTCGAGACGAGCCGATTCGTGCCTAGTTTAGCCCAGCCAAGCCCAGCCAAACTTTATGTGAGGTTGGATTGGCTTGTCTTGGCTGGGCTTGGATAGGCTAGGCTTGCCCAGCAAAGAATCTGATAGAACTGAAAACGGAGTTCAAATGAGTTCGAAAAAAATTCTATGCATGATGTGAGGTTGGCTTGGTTAGGCTTGGCAAGACTGGTCTTGGCTAGGCCTGGCTTGGCTTGGTTTGGCTGGGCTTGGCTTGGCTGAACTGAGCTTGGCTCGGTTTGGCACAGTTAGCTCTACTCGAATCGGCTCAGACTCGGTTAGGCTCAACTTCGCTCAGCTCGACTCGGCTTAGCGTATCTATTTGTTAAGCTACGAGCCAACTGCCTATCCCAACCGAGACGAGCCATGCTGAATTGACCTGAGCCTAGCCTTGCAGTGCCGAGCCGAGCCGAGCCTAATTGAGCCTAACTAAGCCAAGCCAAGCCGAGCCGAGCCAAGCCAAGCCGAGCCAATCCAAGCAGAGCCGAGACGAGTCGAGCCAAGCCCAGTCAAGCCAAGCCCAGTCAAGCCAAGCCAAGCCCAGCCAAGCCGAGCTGAGATGAGCCAATCCAAGCCAAGCCGAGCCAAGCCGAGTCGAGCCGAGCTGAGCCGAGCCAAGCCCAGCCAAGCCAAGCCAAGCCGAGTCAAGTCAAGCCGAGCCAGGCCTAGCTAAGCCAAGCATCGATTAGGCATGAACGACTCGGCATAGCTTAACAAATAGATAGGCAAAGCCGAGCCGAGACGAGCAAAGTTGAGCTTAATCGAGTCCGAGCAAGTTCGAGCTGAGCTAAGTGTGCCAAACCGAGCCAAGCTCAGTTCAGCCAAGCTAAGACGAGCCGAGTCTAGTCGAGCCTAACCGAACCAACTGCTTATCCAAGCCGAGTCGAGTTGAGCCTTGCTAAGCCCAGCCAAGCAGAGCCTAGCCAATCCAAGCCAAGCCAAGCCAAGCCAAGCCAAGCCAAGCCAAGCCAGGCTAAGCCAAGCCAAGCTCAGCCAAGCTGAGCCAAGCTGAGCCGTGTCAAGCCAAGTCGAGCAGAGTCGAGCAAAGCCAAGCCTTGCCTTGTGACTTGTGCCTAGCCTTGCAGAGTCGAGCAGAGTCGAGCCGAGCCGAGCCAAGTGACTTGTGCTGAAGTGAGCCTAGCCAAGTTTGATGGGCAAAGCTGAAGTGACTTGTGCCTAGCCATGCAGAGTCGAGCAGAGTCGAGCCGAGTCGAGCCTATTTGAGCCTAGCCAAGCCAAGCCAAGCCGAGCCGAGCCGAGCCAAGCCAAGCCAAGCAAAGCAAAGCCAAGCCAATCCAAGCTAAGCCAAGCCCAGCCAAGCCAAGCCAAGCCAAGCTGAGCCAAGCCCAGCCAAATCCAGCCAAGCTAATTCGAGATGAGCCAAGTCGAGCCGTGCCAAGCCAAGCTCACATCAAACTTGGCTAGGCTTGGCTATCCAATCCGAGACTGGCCTAGCCAAGCCAATCCATGCTTGCAAAAAATCTGATAGAAATGAAAACGAAATTCAATTGAGTTCGAAAAAAATTCTACGCATGATGTGAGATTGGCTAGGATAGGCTTGGCTTGAATTGGCTTGACCCGGCTCGGCTTGGCTGGGCTTGGCTTGGCTAGGCTAGGCTTGGCTTGACTTGGCTTGGCTTGGCTTGGCTGAGCTTGGCTTGGCTTGGCTTGGCTCGGCTCGGATTGGCTGTGCTTTGAAAGGCTCAACTTGGCTCGACTCGGCTCGGCTCGGCTCGGCTCGGCTCTGCTCTGCTAGACTAGGATCAGGTCAGCTCAGTTTGGCTCGTCTCAGCTAGGATAAGCAGTTGCTTAGGTTAGGCGCGAACGGCTCGGCTTGGCTAGGCTCGACTAGACTCGGCTCGTCTTAGCTTGGCTTAACTGGGCTTGGCTAGGTTTGACACACTTAGCTCAGCTCGAACCGGCTCGGACTTGATTAAACTCAACTTCGCTCGTTTCGGCTTGGATTAGTCTATCTATTTGTTAAGCTACGCCTAGTCGGCTAGGATAGACGAGCCAAACTGAGCTGACCTGAGCCGAGCCAAGCCAAGCCAAGCCAAGCCAAGCCAAGCCAAGCCAAGCCAAGCCAAGCCAAGCCAAGCTGAGCGAAGCCGAGCTGAGCCGAGCCAAGCCCAACCAAGCCAAGCCGAGATGAGACAAGACGAGCCGTGCCAAGCCAAGCTCACATCAAGCTTGTCTAGGCTTGGCTATCCAAGCTGAGACAAGCCAAGCCAAGCCAAGCCAAGCCATTCTTGCAAAAAATCTGACAGAACTGAAAATGTAGTTCAATTGAGTTCGAAAAAAAATATACGCGTGATGTGAGGTTGCTTAGGATAGGTTTGGCTTGGCTGGGTTTGGCTTGACTTGGCTGGACATGGCTTGGCTTGGCTTAGCTTGGCATGGCATGGCTTGGCTTAACTTGGCTTAGCTTGGCGTGGCTTGGCTTGGCTTAGCAAGACTCAACTTGGCTTGACTCGGCTCGGCTCGGCTCGGCTAGGCTAGGCTCAGGTCAGCTCAGTTTGGCTCATCTCATATAGGATAAGCAGTTGGTTAGGTTAGGCGGCTCGGCTTGGCTAGGCTCGACTAGACTGGGCCCGTCTTAGCTTGGCTGAAGTGAGCTTGGTTCGGTTTGGCACACTTAGCTCAGCTCGAACCGGCTCGGACTTGATTAAGCTCAACTTCGCTCGTCTCGGATCGGCTTAGCCTATCTATTTGTTAAGCTACACTGACTCGTTCACAACTAACCGAGACAACTGCCTATCCTAGCCGAGATGAGCAAAGCTGAAGTGACTTGAACCTAGCCTTGCAGAGCCGAGCCGAGTCGAGCCTAGTTGAGCCTAGCGAAACCCAGCAAAGCCAAGTCAAGCCAAGCCAAGAAAAGTCAAGTCAAGCCAAGCCAAGCCAAGCCAAGCTCGACTTGGCTCAGCTTGGCTGGGCTTGGCTTGGCTTGGCTTGGCTTGGCTCGGCTGGGCTTAGCAAGGCCCAACTTGGCTCGACTCGGCTCTGCTAGGCTAGGCTCAGGACAGCTCAGTTTGGCTCGTCTCAGCTAGGATAATTAGTTGGTTAGGTTAGGCGCGAATGGCTCAGCTTGGCTAGGATCGACTAGACTCGGCCCGTCTTAGCTTGGCTGAACTCAGCTTGGCTCGGTTTGGCACACTTAGCTCAACTCGAATCGGCTCGGACATGAATAAGCTCAACTTCGCTCGTCTCGGCTCGGCTAAGCCTATCTATTTGTTAAGCTATGCCGAGTCGTTCACGCCTAACCGAGCCAACAGCCTATCCTAGCCGAGATGAGCAAAGCTGAAGTGACTTGAACCTAGCCTTGCAGAGCCGAGTTGAGCATAGTTGAGCCTAGCGAAGCCCAGCCAAGCCAAGCCGAGCCGAGTCGAGCCGAGCCGAGCTGCGCCAAGCCACTCCAAGCCCTGCCAAGCAAAGCAAAGCCAAGCCAAGCCGAGATGAGCCAAGCCGAGCCCTGCCAAGCCAAGCTCACATCAAGCTTGGCTAGGCTTGGCTATCCAAGCCGAGACTGGCCTAGGCAAGCCAATTCATGCTTGCAAAAAATCTGACAGAAATGAAAACGGAATTCAATTGAGTGTGAAAAATATTCTACGCATGATGTGAGGTTGGCTAGGATTGGCTTGTTGACTCGGCTTGACACGGCTTGGCTTGGCTCGGCTTGGCTGGGCTTGGCTTGGCTTGGCTAGGCTTGGCTTGACTTGGCTTGGCTTGGCTTGGCTGAGCTTGGCTTGGCTTGGCTTGGCTTGGCTTGTCATGTGTTGGCTTGTCTTGGCTTGGCTTGGCTCGGCTTGGCTGGGCTTAGCAAGGCTCAACTTGGCTCGACTCGGCACGGCTCGGCTCTGCTAGGCTAGGCTCAGGTCAGCTCACATCATGCTTGGCTAGTCTTGGCTATCCATGTCGAGACTAGCCTAGCCAAGCCAAGCCTTGCTTGCAAAAAAATCTGACAAAATTGAAAACAGAGTTCAATTGAGTTCGAAAAAAATTCTACGCATGATGTGAGGTTAGCTAGGATAGGTTTGGCTTGGCTGGGCTTGGCTTGACTTGGCTTGACATGGCTCGGCTTGGCTTGGCTCGGCTCGGCTTGGCTTGGCTGGGCTTCGCTAGGCTCAACTAGGTTCGACTCGGCTCGGCTCTGCAAGGTTAGGCTCAAGTCACTTCAGCTTTGCTCATCTCGGCTAGGATAGTCAGTTGGCTCAGTTAGGCGTTAACGACTCGGTCTAGCTTAACAAATAGATAGGCTAAGCCGAGCAAGATGAGCCTAACTGAGTCTATGCCGGTTCGTGCAGAGCTAAGTGTGCCAAACCAAGCCAAGCTCGATTAAGAGAAGCTAAGACGAGCCGAGCCGAGCTAAGCCAAGCCAAGCCAAGCCGAGATGAGCCGAGCCGTGCCAAGCAAAGCTCACATCAAGCTTGGCTATCCAAGCCGAGACTAGCCAAGCCAAGCCATGCTTGCAAAAAATTTGACAGAACTGAAAACGGAGTTCAATTGAGTTCGAAAAAAATTCAACGCATGATGTGAGGTTGGCTAGGATAGGTTTGGCTTGGATGGGCTTGGCTTGACTTGGCTTGACACATCTCGGCTTGACTCAGCTTGGCTGGGCTGGGCTTGGCTTGACTTGACTTGGGTTGACACGTCTTGGCTTGACTCAGCTTGGCTGGGCTGGGCTTGGCTTGGCTTGGCTTAGCAAGGCTCAACTTTGGTCGACTCGGCTCGGCTCGGCTCTGCTAGGCTAGTCTCAGATCAGCTCAGTTTCGATCGTCTCAGCTAGGATAAGTAGTTGGTTCGATTAGGCGCGAATGGCTCGACTTGGCTATGCTCGACTAGACTCGGCTCGTATTAGCTAGACTGAACTGAGCTTGGCTCGGTTTGGCGCACTTAGCTCAACTCGAACCGGCTCGGACTCGATTAAGCTCAACTTTGCTCGTCTCGGCTCGTCTCGGCTCGGCTTAGCCTATCTATCTGTTAAGCTACGCCGAGTCGTTCACGCTTAACCGAGCCAACTGCCTATGGTAGCAGAGACGAGCCAAGCTAAAGTGACCTGAGCCTAGCCTAGCCTAGCAGACCTGAGCCGAGTCGTAGTTTAGCCCAGTCAAGTTTGATGTGAGGTTGGCTTGGCTTGGCTTGGCTGGGCTTGGATAGGCTAGGCTTGCCCAGCAAAAAATCTGATAGAACTAAAAACAGAGTTCAAATGAGTTCGAAAAAAATTCTATGCATGATATGAGGTTGGCTAGGATAGGTTTGGCTTGGCTGGACTTGGCTTGACACGGCTCGGCTTGGCTGGGCTTGGCTGGGCTTGGCTTGGCTTGACTTGGCTTGGCTTGGCTTGGCTTGGCTTGGCTTGGCTTGGCTTGGCTTGGCTTAGCTTGGCTTGTCTTGGCTTGTCTTGGCTTGGCTTGGCTTGGCTGGGCTTAGCAAGGCTCAAATTGGCTCGACTCGGCTCGGCTCTGCTAGGCTAGGCTCAGGTCAGCTCAGTTTGGCTCGTCTCAACTAGGATAAGCAGTTGTTTTGGTTAGTCCCTAATGGCTCGGCTTGGCTAGGCTCGACTAGACTCGGCTCGTCTTAGCTTGGCTGAACTGAGCTTGGCTCGGTTTGGCACACTTAGCTCAGCTCGAACCTGCTCGGACTCGATTAAGCTCAACTTCGCTCGTCTCGGCTCGGCTTAGCCTCTATATTTGTTAAGCTACGCCGAGTCGTTCACGCCTAACCGAGCCAATTGTCTATCGTAGCAGAGACGTTCCAAGCTAAAGTGACCTGAGCCTAGCCTAGTAGAGCCGAGCCGAGTCGAGACGAGCCGATTCGTGCCTAGTTTAGCCCAGCCAAGCCCAGCCAAACTTTATGTGAGGTTGGATTGGCTTGTCTTGGCTGGGCTTGGATAGGCTAGGCTTGCCCAGCAAAGAATCTGATAGAACTGAAAACGGAGTTCAAATGAGTTCGAAAAAAATTCTATGCATGATGTGAGGTTGGCTTGGTTAGGCTTGGCAAGACTGGTCTTGGCTAGGCCTGGCTTGGCTTGGTTTGGCTGGGCTTGGCTTGGCTGAACTGAGCTTGGCTCGGTTTGGCACACTTAGCTCTACTCGAATCGGCTCAGACTCGGTTAGGCTCAACTTCGCTCAGCTCGACTCGGCTTAGCGTATCTATTTGTTAAGCTACGAGCCAACTGCCTATCCCAACCGAGACGAGCCATGCTGAATTGACCTGAGCCTAGCCTTGCAGTGCCGAGCCGAGCCGAGCCTAATTGAGCCTAACTAAGCCAAGCCAAGCCGAGACGAGCCAAGCCAAGCCGAGCCAATCCAAGCAGAGCCGAGACGAGTCGAGCCAAGCCCAGTCAAGCCAAGCCAAGCCCAGCCAAGCTGAGCTGAGATGAGCCAATCCAAGCCAAGCCGAGCCAAGCCGAGTCGAGCCGAGCTGAGCCGAGCCAAGCCCAGCCAAGCCAAGCCAAGCCGAGTCAAGTCAAGCCGAGCCAGGCCTAGCTAAGCCAAGCATCGATTAGGCATGAACGACTCGGCATAGCTTAACAAATAGATAGGCAAAGCCGAGCCGAGACGAGCAAAGTTGAGCTTAATCGAGTCCGAGCAAGTTCGAGCTGAGCTAAGTGTGCCAAACCGAGCCAAGCTCAGTTCAGCCAAGCTAAGACGAGCCGAGTCTAGTCGAGCCTAACCGAACCAACTGCTTATCCAAGCCGAGTCGAGTTGAGCCTTGCTAAGCCCAGCCAAGCAGAGCCTAGCCAATCCAAGCCAAGCCAAGCCAAGCCAAGCCAAGCCAAGCCAAGCCAAGCCAAGCCAAGCCAAGCTCAGCCAAGCTGAGCCAAGCTGAGCCGTGTCAAGCCAAGTCGAGCAGAGTCGAGCAAAGCCAAGCCTTGCCTTGTGACTTGTGCCTAGCCATGCAGAGTCGAGCAGAGTCGAGCCGAGTCGAGCCTATTTGAGCCTAGCCAAGCCAAGCCAAGCCGAGCCGAGCCGAGCCAAGCCAAGCCAAGCAAAGCAAAGCCAAGCCAATCCAAGCTAAGCCAAGCCCAGCCAAGCCAAGCCAAGCCAAGCTGAGCCAAGCCCAGCCAAATCCAGCCAAGCTAATTCGAGATGAGCCAAGCCGAGCCGTGCCAAGCCAAGCTCACATCAAACTTGGCTAGGCTTGGCTATCCAATCCGAGACTGGCCTAGCCAAGCCAATCCATGCTTGCAAAAAATCTGATAGAAATGAAAACGGAATTCAATTGAGTTCGAAAAAAATTCTACGCATGATGTGAGATTGGCTAGGATAGGCTTGGCTTGAATTGGCTTGACCCGGCTCGGCTTGGCTGGGCTTGGCTTGGCTAGGCTAGGCTTGGCTTGACTTGGCTTGGCTTGGCTTGGCTTGGCTGAGCTTGGCTTGGCTTGGCTTGGCTTGGCTTGGCTTGGCTTGGCTTGGCTTGGCTTGGCTTGGCTCGGATTGGCTGTGCTTTGAAAGGCTCAACTTGGCTCAACTCGGCTCGGCTCGGCTCGGCTCGGCTCTGCTCTGCTAGACTAGGATCAGGTCAGCTCAGTTTGGCTCGTCTCAGCTAGGATAAGCAGTTGGTTAGGTTAGGCGCGAACAGCTCGGCTTGGCTAGGCTCGACTAGACTCGGCTCGTCTTAGCTTGGCTTAACTGGGCTTGGCTTGGTTTGACACACTTAGCTCAGCTCGAACCGGCTTGGACTTGATTAAACTCAACTTCGCTCGTTTCGGCTTGGATTAGTCTATCTATTTGTTAAGCTACGCCTAGTCGGCTAGGATAGACGAGCCAAACTGAGCTGACCTGATCCTAGCCTAGCAGAGCCGAGCTGAGCCGAGTCGAGCCAAGTTGAGCCTTGCAAAGCACAGCCAATCCGAGACAAGCCAAGCAAAGCCAAGCCAAGCCAAGCCAAGCTCAGCCAAGCCAAGCCAAGTCAACCCAAGCCAAGTCAACCCAAGCCTAGCCTAGCCAAGCCAAGCCTAGCCAAGCTCAGCCAAGCCAAGCTAAGCCAAGCCAAGTCAAGTCAAGCCTAGCCAAGCCAAGCCAAGCCCAGCAAAGATGAGCCAAGCCGAGCCGGGTCAAGCCAAGTCAAGCCAAGCCTATCCTAGCCAATCTCACATCATGCGTAGAATTTTTTTCAAACTCAATTGAATTCCGTTTCCATTTCTTTCAAATTTTTTGCAAGCATGGATTGGCTTGGCTAGGCCAGTCTCGGCTTGGATAGCCAAGCCTAGCCAAGTTTGATGTGAGCTTGGCTTGGCACGGCTCGGCTTGGCTCATCTCGGATTAGCTTGGTTGGATTTGGCTGGGCTTGGCTTGGCTCAGCTTGGCTGGGCTTGGCTTAGCTTGGATTGGCTTGGCTTGGCTTGGCTTGGCTTGGCTTGGCTGGGCTTGGCTTGGCTTGGCTTGGCTTGGCTGGGCTTGGCTAGGCGCAAATAGGCTCGACTCGGCTCGACTCCGCTCGACTCTGCAAGGTTAGGCACAAGTCACTTCAGCTTTGCTCATTCCGTTTTCATTTCTGTCAGATTTTTTGCAAGCATGGATTGGCTTGGCTAGGCCAGTCTCGGCATGGATAGCCAAGCTTAGCCAAGCTTGATGTGAGCTTGGCTTGGCACGGCTCAGACGAGCCAAACTGAGCTGACCTGAGCCTAGCCTAGCAGAGCCTAGTCGAGCCAAGTTCAGCCTTGCTAAGCCCAGCCAAGCCAAGCCAAGCCAAGCCAAGCCAAGCTAAGCCAAGCTAAGCCAAGCCAAGCTAAGCCAAGCCAAGCCAAGCCAAGCCAAGCTAAGCCATGCCAAGCCAAGCCAAGACAAGCCAAGCCAAGCCAAGCCAAGTCAAGCCAAGCTGAGCCAAGCCGAGCCGTGTCACTTCAGCTTTGCTCATCTCGGCTAGGATAGACAGTTGGCTCGGTTAGGCGTGAACGACTCGGCGTAGCTTAACAAATAGATAGGCTAAGCCGAGCCGAGACGAGCGAAGTTGAGTTTAATCAAGTCCGAGCCGGTTCGAGCTGAGCTAAGTGTGTCAAACCAAGCCAAGCTCAGTTCAGCCAAGCTAAGACGGGCCGAGTCTAATCGAGCCTAGCCAAGCTGAGCCGTTCGCGCCTAACTTAACCAACTGCTTATCCTAGCTGGGATGAGCCAAACTGAGCTGATCTGAGCCTAGCCTAGCAGAGCCGAACCGATCCGAGTCGAGCCAAGTTGACACTTGCTAAGCCCAGCCAATCCGAGCCAAGCTAAGCCAAGCCAAGCCAAGTAAAGCCAAGCCAAGCCAAGCCAAGTAAAGCCAAGCCAAGCCAAGTAAAGCCAAGCCAAGGCAAGCTCAGCCAAGCCAAGCCAAGTCATGCCAAGCCTAGCCAAGCGGAGCCAAGCCTAGCAAAGCTGAGCCAAGCCGATCCGTGTCAAGCCAAGTCAAGCCAAGCCCATCCTAGCCAACCTCACATCATGCGTAGAATTTTTTTCGAACTAAATTCAATTCCGTTTTCATTTCTTTCAGATTTTTTGCAAGCATTGATTGGCTTGGCTATGCCAGTCTCGGCTTGGATAGCCAAGCCTAGCCAAGCTTGATGTGAGGTTGGCTTGGCACGACTCGGCTTGGCACATCTCGGATTGGCTTGGCTGGGCTTGGCTCAGCTTGGATTGGCTTGGCTTGGCTTGGCTGGGCTTAACTTGGCTTGGCTTGGCTTTTCTAGGTTTGGCATGGCTTGGCTTGTCTTGGCATGGCTCGGCTCGACTCTGCTTGGCTTGGCTGGGCTTGGCTGGGCTTCGCTAGGCTCAACTATGCTCGACTCGGCTTGGCTCGGCTCTGCTTGGCTAGGCTCAAGTTACTTCATCTTGGCTCATCTCGGCTAGGATAGGAAGTTGGCTCGGTTTGGCGTGAACGACTCGGCGTAGCTTAACAAATAGATAGGCTAAGACGAGCCGAGACGAGCGAAGTTGAGCTTAATCAAGTTCGAGCCGGTTCGAGCTGAGCTAAGTTTACCAAACCGAGCCAAGCTAAGACGGGCCGAGTCTAGTCGAGCCTAGCCAAGCCGAGCCGTTCGCGCCTAACCTAACCAACTGATTATCCTAGCTGAGACGAGCCAAACTGAGCTGACCTGAGCCTAGCCTAGCAGAGCCGAGCCGAGCCGAGTCGAGCCAAGTTGATCCTTGCTAAGCCCAACCAAGCCGAGCCAAGCCAAGCTAAGCCAAGCTCAACCAAGCCTAGCCAATCTAAGCCAAGCTCAACCAAGCCTAGCCAATCTAAGCCAAGCTCAACCAAGCCATGCCAAGCCTAGCCAAGCCAAGCCAAGCCCAGCCAAGCTTAGCCAAGCCGAGCCGTACTAAGCCAAGTCAAGCCAAGCCTATCCTAGCCAACCTCACATCATGCGTAGAATTTTTTTCGAACTCAATTGAATTTCGTTTTCATTTCTGTCAGATTTTTTGCAAGCATGGATTGGCTTCGCTAGGCCAGCCTCGGCTTGGATAGCCAAGCCTAGCCAAGCTTGATGTGAGCTTGGCTTGGCACGGCTCGGCTTGGCTCATCTCAGCTTGGCTTGGCTCAGCTTGGCTTGGCTGGGCTTGACTCAGCTTGGCTTGGCTTGGCTTGGCTAGGCTTGGCTTAGCTTGGCTGGACTTGACTTGGCTTGGCTTGGCTTGGCTGGGCTTGACTGGGCTTCGCTAGGCTCAACTAGGCTCGACTCAGCTCGGCTCTGCAAGGCTAGGCTCAAGTCACTTCAGCTTTGCTCATCTCGGCTAGGATAGGCAGTTGGCTCGGTTATGCGTGAATGACTCGGCGTAGCTTAACAAATAGATAGGCTAAGCCGAGCCGAGAGGAGTGAAGTTGAGCTTAATCAAATCCGAGCCGGTTCGAGCTGAGCTAAGTGTGTCAAACCGAGCCAAGCTCAGTTCAGCCAAGCTAAGACGGGCCTAGTCTAGTCGAGCCTATCCAAGTCGAGCCATTCGCGCCTAACCTAACCAACATCTTATCCTAGCTGAGACGAGTCAAACTGAGCTGACCTGAGCCTAGCTTAGCAGAGCCGAGCTGAGCCGATCCGAGTCGAGCCAAGTTGAGCCTTGCTAAGCCCAGCCAAGCCGAGCCAAGCCAAGCCGAGCCAAGCCAAGCCAAGTCAAGCCAAGCCAAGCCAAGCCAAGCTCAGCCAAGCCAAGCCAAGCCTATTAAAGCCAAGCCAAGCTCAGCCAAGCTGAGCCAAGCCGAGCCGTGTTAGGCCAAGTCAAGCCAAGCCTATCCTAGCCAACCTCACATCATGCGTAGAATTTTTTCGAACTCAATTGAAATCAGTTTTCATTTCTGTTAGATTTTTTGCAAGCATGGATTGGCTTGGCTAGGCCAGTCTCAGCTTGGATAGCCAAGCCTAGCCAAGCTTGATGTGAGCTTGGCTTGGCACGGCTCGGCTTGATGTGAGCCGAGACGAGCGAAGTTGAGCTTAATCAAGTCCGAGCCGGTTCGAGCTGAGATAAGTGTGCCAAACCGAGCCAAGCTCAGTTCAGCCAAGCTAAGACGGGCCGAGTCTAGTCGAGCCTAGCCAAGCCGGGCCGTTAGCGCCTAACCTAACCAACTGCTTATCCAGGCTGAGACGAGCCAAACTGAGCTGACCTGAGCCTAGCCTAGCAGAGCCGAACCGAGTCAAGCCAAGTTGAGACTTGATAAGCCAAGCCAAGCCAAGCCAAGCTAAGCCAAGCCAAGCCAAGCCAAGTCAAGCCAAGCCTAGCCAAGCCCAGCCAAGCCCAGCCGTGTCAAGCCAAGTCAAGCCAAGCCTATCCTAGCCAACCTCACATCATGCGTAGAATTTTTTTCGAACTCAATTGAATTCCGTTTTCATTTCTGTCAGATTTTTTGCAAGCATGGATTGGCTTGGCTAGGCCAGTCTCGGCTTGGATAGCCAAGCCTAGTCAAACTTGATGTGAGCTTGGCTTGGTACGGCTCGGCTTGGCTCATCTCGGCTGTGCTTGGTTGGGGTTGGCTCAGCTCGGCTTGGCTTGGCTTGGCTCAGCTTGGCTTGGCTTGGCTGGGCTTGGCTGGGCTTGGCTGGGCTTCGCTAGGCTGAACTAGGCTTGACTCGGCTCAGTTCTGCATGTTATATCCGGGTAAAAATAAAAAATAAAAAATAAAAAATTATTGTAGCAGTGGAAGGTGGCAGTTAGGGAGAGGTGATGCTGAGGGGTTTTAAAAGAGGGGATGTGTGAGGAGAGGTAGAGAAGAAGAGGAGGAAGATAGGGTGCCTGTGCACGTAGGGAGGAGGTCGAGGAGGAGTCGCCGGTGGAGCTCGTCGTCGCCGGAATCGCGGGATCGAGGTAGGATATCTCATCCTCTCCGTTGCTTCATTTCCGTTGATTATCTCCGACGAATCGGACGACGAAGACAAGGGGAAGAGGAAGAGGTGGCTGCGCCGTACCTCGCGCGGGCTAATCGCGTGCGGAAGTCGCACGCATCGGCCACGAGGGCTTGACACGGCTTGGCTCGGCTCGGCTTGGCTTGGCTTGGCTTGGCATGGCTTGGCTTGGCTCGGCTCGGCTGGGCTTAGCAAGACTCAACTTGGCTCGACTCGGCTCGGCTCGACTCTGCTAGGCTAGGCTCAGGTCAGCTCAGTTTGGCTCCTCTCAGCTAGGATAAGTAGTTGGTTAGGTTAGGCGACAAGCCAAGCCAAGCCAAGCCAAGCTAAGCCAAGCCCAGCCAAGCCAAGCCGAGATGAGCCAAGCCGAGCCGTGCCAAGCCAAGCTCACATCAAGCTTGGCTAGGCTTGGCTATCCAAGCCTAGACTGCCCGAGCAAAGCCAATCCATGCTTGCAAAAAATCTGACAGAAATGAAAACAGAATTCAATTGAGTTCGAAAAAAATTCTACGCATGATGTGAGGTTGGCTAGGATAGGCTTGGCTTGACACTGCTTGGCTAGGCTTGGCTTGGCTTGGCTTGGCTTGGCTTGGCTTGGCTTGGCTTGGCTTGGCTTGGCTTGGCTTGGCTTGGCTTGGCTTGGCTTGGCTTGGCTTAGCTTGGCTCAACTTGGCTCGACTTGGCTCGGCTCGGCTCTGCTAGGCTAGGCTCAGGTCAGCTCAGTTTGGCTCGTCTCAACTAGGATAAGCAGTTGGTTAGGTTAGTCGCGAACGGCTCGGCTTGGCTAGGCTCGACAAGACTAAGCCCGTCTTAGCTTGGTTGAACTGAGCTTGGCTCGGTTTGGCACACTTAGCTCAGCTCGAACCGGCTCGGACTTGATTAAGCTCAACTTCGCTCATCTCGGCTCGGCTTAGCCTATCTATTTGTTAAGCTACGTCGAGTCGTTCACGCCTATCCGAGCCAACTGCCTATCCTATCCGAGATGATCAAAGCTAAAGTGACTTGAGCCTAGCCTTGCAGAGCCGAGTCAATCTAAGTCAAGCTCAACCAAGCCAAGCCAAGCTAAGCCAAACTCAACCAAGCCTAGCCAATCTAAGCCAAGATCAACCAAGCCTAGCCAATCTATGCCAAGCTCAACCAAGCCAAGCTAAGCTAAGCCAAGCCAAGCCAAGCCAAGCCAAGCCTAGCCAAGCCTAGCCAAGCCAAGACAAGCCCAGCCAAGCTCAGCCAAGCCGAGCCGTGCTAAGCCAAGTCAAGCCAAGCCTATCCTAGCCAACTTCACATCATGCGTAGAATTTTTTTCAAACTCAATTGAATTCCGTTTTCATTTCTGTCAGATTTTTTGCAAGCATGGATTGGCTTGGCTAGGCCAGTCTCGGCTTGGATAGCCAAGCCTAGCCAAGCTTGATGTGGCTTGGCTAGGCCAGACTCGGCTCTGCAAGGCTAGTCTCAAGTCACTTCAGCTTTGCTCATCTCGGCTACGATAGGCAGTTGGCTCGGTTAGGCGTGAACGACTCGGCGTAGCTTAACAAATAGATAGGCTAAGCCGAGCCGAACCGGCTCGGACTTGACAAGACTAAGCCCGTCTTAGCTTGGTTGAACTGAGCTTGGCTCGGTTTGGCACACTTAGCTCAGCTCGAACCGGCTCGGACTTGATTAAGCTCAACTTCGGTCATCTCGGCTCGGCTTAGCCTATCTATTTGTTAAGCTACGCCGAGTCGTTCACGCCTAACCGAGCCAACTGCCTATCCTAGCCGAGATGAGCAAAGCTAAAGTGACTTGAGCCTCGCCTTGCAGAGCCGAGTCAATCTAAGCCAAGCTCAACCAAGCCAAGCCAAGTTAAGCCAAGCTCAACCAAGCCTAGCCAATCTAAGCCAAGCTCAACCAAGCCTAGCCAATCTATGCCAAGCTCAACCAAGCCAAGCCAAGCTAAGCCAAGCCAAGACAAGCCTAGCCAAGCCTAGCCAAGCCCAGGCAAGCTCAGCCAAGCCGAGCCGTGCTAAGCCAAGTCAAGCCAAGCCTATCCTAGCCAACCTCACATCATGCGTAGAATTTTTTTCAAACTCAATTGAATTCCATTTTCATTTCTGTTAGATTTTTTGCAAGCATGGATTGGCTTGGCTAGGCCAGTCTCGGCTGGGCTTGGCTCAGCTTGGCTTGGCTTGGCTTGGATGGGCTTGGCTTAGCTTGGCTTGGCTTGGCTTTGCTTGGCTTTGTTTGGCTTTTATTGGCTTGGCTTGGCTGGGTTTGGCTGGGCTCAACTAGGCTCGACTCGGCTCGGCTCTGCAAGGCTAGTCTCAAGTCACTTCAGCTTTGCTCATCTCGGCTACGATAGGCAGTTGGCTCGGTTAGGCGTGAACGACTCGGCGTAGCTTAACAAATAGATAGGCTAAGCCGAGCCGAGACGAGCGAAGTTGAGCTTAATCAAGTCCGAGCCGGTTCGAGTTAAGGTAAATGTGCCAAACCGAGCCAAGCTCATTTCAGCAAAGCTAAGATGGGGCGAGTCTAGTCGAGCCTAGCCAAGCCGAGCCGTTCGCGCCTAACCTAACTAACTGCTTATCCTAGCAGAGCCAAGCCAAGCTGAGTCGAGCCAAGTTGAGCCTTGCTAAGCCCTGCCAAGCCGAGCCAAGCCAAGCCAAGCCAAGCCAAGCCAAGCCAAGCCAAGTCAAGCCAAGCCAAGGCAAGCTCAGCAAATCCAAGCCAAGGCAAGCCAAGCCAAGACAAGCCAAGCCAAGCCAAGCCAAGCCTAGCCAAGCTGAGCCAAGCCACGTCGTGTCAAGCCAAGTCAAACCAAGCCTATCCTAGCCAACCTCACATAATGCGTAGAATTTTTTTCGAACTCAATTGAATTCTGTTTTCATTTCTGTCAGATTTTTTGCAAGCATGGATTGGCTTGGCTAGGCCAGTCTCGGCTTGGATAGCCAAGCCTAGCCAAGCTTGATTTGAGCTTGGCTTGGCACGGCTCGGCTTGGCTCATCTTGGCTTGGCTTGGCTGGGCTTGGCTTGGCTGGGCTTGGCTTAGCTTGGCTTGGCTTGGCATGGCTTGGCTTTGCTTGGCTTGGATTGGCTTTTCTTGGCTTGGCTTGGCTTGGCTGGGCTTCGCTAGGCTCAACTAGGCTCGACTCGGCTCGGCTCTGCAAGGCTAGGCTCAAGTAACTTCAGCTTTGCTCATCTCGGCTAGGATAGGCAGTTGGCTCGGTTAGGCGTGAACGACTCGGCGTAGCTTAACAAATAGAAAGGCTAAGCCGAGCCGAGATGAGCAAAGTTGAGCTTAAACAAGTCCGAGCCGGTTCGAGCTGAGCTAACTGTGCCAAACCGAGCCAAGCTCAGTTCAACCAAGCTAAGACGGGCCGAGTCTTGTCGAGCCTAGCCAAGCCGAGCCGTTCGCGACTAACCTAACCAACTGCTTATCCTAGTTGAGACGAGCCAAACTGAGCTGACCTGAGCCTAGCCTAGCAGAGCCGAGCCAAGCCAAGTTGAGCCTTGCTAAGCCCAGCCAAGCCGAGCCGTTTGCAAGCCTAGCCAAGCTTGATATGAGCCAAGCCAAGCTGAGCCAAGCCCAGCCAACCCCAACCAAGCCAAGCCGAGATGAGCCAAGCCGAGCCATGCCAAGACAAGCTCACATCAAGCTTGGCTAGGCTTGGCTATCCAAGCCGAGACTGGCCTAGCAAAGCTAATCCATGCTTGCAAAAAATCTGACAGAAATGAAAACGAAATTCAATTGAGTTCGAAAAAAATTCTACGCATGATGTGGGGTTGGCTAGGATAGGCTTGGCTTGACACGGCTCGGCTTGGCTCAGCTTGGCTGGGCTTGGCTTGGCTTGGCTTGGCTTGGCTTGGCTTGGCTTGGCTTGGCTTGGCTTGGCTTGGCTTGGCTTGGCTCGGCTTGGCTGGGCTTAGCAAGGCTCAACTTGGCTCGACTCGGCTCTGCTACGCTAGGCTTAGGTCAGCTCAGTTTGGCTCGTCTCAGCTAGGATAAGCAGTTGGTTAGGTTAGGCGCGAACGGCTCGGCTTAGTCTTATCTTGGCTGAACTAAGCTTGGCTCGATTTGGCACACACTTCGCTCGTCTCGGCTCGGCTTAGTCTATCTATTTTTTAAGCTACGCCGAGTCGTTCATGCCTAACCGAGCCAACTGCCTATCCTAGCCGAGATGAGCAAAGCTGAAGTGACTTGAACCTAGCCTTGCAGAGCCGAGCTGAGTCGAGCATAGTTGAGCCTAGCGAAGCCCAGCCAAGCCAAGCCGATTCGAGCCGAGCCGAGCCGAGCGAAGCCATGCGAAGCCAAGAAAAGCCAAGCCAAGCCAAGCCAAGCTGAGCCAAGCTGAGCCAAGCCCAGCCAAGCCAATCCGAGATGAGCCAAGTCGAGTCGTGCCAAGCCAAGCTCACATCAAGCTTGGCTAGGCTTGGCTATCCAAGCCAAGACTGGCCTAGCCAAGTCAATCCATGCTTGCAAAAAATCTGACAGAAATGAAAACGGAATTCAATTCAGTTCGAAAAAAAATCTACGCATAATGTGAGGTTGGCTAGGACAGGCTTGGTTTGACTTGGCTTGACACGGCTCGGCTTTGCTCAGCTTGGCTGGGCTTGGCTTGGCTAGGCTTGACTTGACTTGGCTTGGCTTAGCTTGGCTTGGCTGAGCTTGGCTTGGCTTGGCTTGGCTTGGCTTGGCTTGGCTTGGCTTGTCTCCAACCGTCCGCTCCAACGGTGACGCGACTACCCCCACCAAGCAGGTAGCCCGACGGGCGTCGTATCCGACATCCGCACACCCGAAGGTGCCCAAAGTGACTAGTCAATATCCATACCCTCACCCATGTCTGGAGGGTACCGCAATAAAATGGTCCTGGACCAAAGTCCTCTCCGAGGCCATAGCCTCCAGATCGACATCAACCATGCAACTCGACTCCAAGAGTGCAACAAGGTATATCACCATGATCAACAACATAGCAACAACTCCAAGTGATTATGACATGATCAACAAGATAATAACAAAACATCATGATCAACAATATCACAACAACTCCAAGTGATTATGACATGATCAACATGCTACTAGCATAACATCATCATGATCAACAATATAACAACTCCAATTGATTATGACATGATCAACAGGATAAGAACATGCTCAACAAATAAACAACACCAATAAGCAACAATAAAATGCAACATATGCAATTTCTCTATATGGCATGTCCAACAATAATGTGCAACAGGAGTTCAATAAATTTCAGAAAGCAAATCAAACATTAGAAGCAAGGGTATTTCCGAAATTTATCTCCGACGACAAATCAACAACAGACTTGCAGGCTCAACTCATGCTCAACCCACTCTCCAAACACTCATGATCAATCAACTCTCCACACCATAATTATTTCACACCGATCAATCAACTAAATTAATTGACTAATAATTTACTATTAATTAAACACCTCGACAACCTCAACCACTAATCAACTGAAAGAACATCCTAACAATGACATCTCAAAAAACTAACCCCACCATCGCGTTCAGCACGTGAAAATGATCAAGATTGCTATTCACCTCAACTTCAACCGACAACTCGGGACCCACCAACTAAATTAATTTCAAACATAACTATATCACTAATTTACTAAACAACATCAATACTAAAATATATCAAAATCATATCAATCGATCTCCAATTTGAAATCCAACACCACCATCGCGTTCAGCACGTGAAAATTTACAATTTTGGTATTCACCTCGACTCGATCCGATGACTCTATGATCAACTACAAAAATCTCTCTCACCCGCTCGTCTCCCTCTCCCCTCACCCCTGCCGTTGCCCTTGCGCCCGACGCCACCTCCTGCTCTGCTCGAACCCACGCCGACCGACATCCCGGACGCCGGCGATCACCTCTCCCACTGCTCCCGGCACCGGCGGGACAACCACCACCTCTCTCTCTCTCTCTCTCTCTCTCTCTCTCTCTCTCTCCTTCTTCTTCTTCTTCTCCCGATCGCCCTCTTCTCCCCCGATCACCCGTAGACCCATCTCCTCCTCTCAGCCAACCGGCTACCCATCGCCGACCGGCGACTCCACGACCCCCGCCCTCTCCTCGACCCTCTGGCCCTGCCCAGTCCCACGATCGACTGAGCGGCGGCCCGGATGGTCCGCACCAGCAGCACTCGACAGATCGGCGCCGTCGGATGCGCGATCTACGCGCGGCATCCCTCCGGCTGGCACACGCGGCCGCTGCGAGGTACGGCATAGCCACCTCTTCCTCTTCCCCTTGTCTTCGTCGTCCGATTCGTCGGAGATAATCAACGGAAATGAAGCAACGGAGAGGATGAGATCTCCTACCTCGATCCCGCGACTCCGGCGACACGCGCCGACTCCTCCTCGACCTCCTCCCTACGCGGACAGGCACCCTCTCTTCCTCCTCTTCTTCTTACGCATGATGTGAGGTTGGCTAGGATAGGCTTGGCTTGACACGGCTCGACTTGGCTCAGCTTGGCTGGGCTTGGCTAGGCTTGGCTTGACTTGGCTTGGCTAGGCTTGCCTTGACTTGGCTTGGCTTGTCTTGGCTTGGCTTGGCTGAGCTTGGCTTGGCTTGGCTTGGCTTGGCTTGGCTTGGCTTGGCTTTGCTTGGCTTGGCTTGGCTTGGCTCGGCTTGGTTGGGCTTAGCAAGGCTCAACATGGCTCAACTCGACTCGGCTCGGCTCTGCTAGGCTAGGCTCAGGTCAGCTCAGTTTGGCTCGTCTCAGCTAGGATAAGCAGTTGGTTAGGTTAGGCGCGAACGGCTCGGCTTGGCTAGGCGCGGCCCGTCTTAGCTTAGCTGAACTGTGCTTGGCTCGGTTTGGCACACTTAGCTCAGCTCGAACCAGCTCGGACTTGATTAAGCTCAACTTCGCTTGTCTCGGCTCTGCTTAGCCTATCTATTTGTTAAGCTACGCCGAGTCGTTCACGCCTAATCGAGCCAACTACCTATCCTAGTCGAGATGAGCAAAGCTGAAGTGACTTGAGCCTATCCTTGCAGAGCCTAGCCGAGTCGAGCCTAGTTGAGCCTTGCGAAGCCCAGCCAAGCCATGCCAAGCCAAGCCAAGCCAAGCCCATCCAAGCCAAGTCGAGATGAGCCAAGCTGAGCCGTGCCAAGCCAAGCTCACATCAAGCTTGGCTAGGCTTGGCTATCCAGGCCTAGACTGCCCTAGCCAAGCCAAACCATGTTTGCAAAAAATCTGACAAAAATGAAAACAGAATTCAATTGAGTTCGATAAAAATTCTACGCATGATGTGAGGTTGGCTAGGATAGGCTTGGCTTGACTTGGCTTGACACGGCTCGGCTTGGCTCAGCTTGGTTGGGCTTGGCTTGGCTAGGCTAGGCTTGGCTAGGCTTGGCTTGGCTTGGCTTGGCTTGGCTTAGCTTGGCTTGGCATGGTTTGGCTTGGCTTGGCTTGGCTCAGCTTGGCTTGGCTTGGCTTGGCTCGGCTTGGCTCGACTCGGTTGGCTCGGCTTGGCTTGGCTTGTCTTGGCTTGGCTTGGCTTTTCTTGGCTTGGCTGGGCTTGGCTGGGCTTGTCTAGGCTCAACTATGCTCGACTTAGCTCGGCTCTGCAAGGCTAGGTTCAAGTCACTTCAGCTTTGCTCATCTCGGCTAGGATAGGCAGTTGGCTCAGTTAGGCGTGAACGACTCGGCGTAGCTTAACAAATAGATAGACTAAGCCGAGCCGAGATGAGCGAAGTTGAGCTTAATCATGTCCGAGCCGGTCCGAGCTGAGCTAAGTGTGCCAAACCGAGCCAAGCTCAGTTAATTCAAGATAAGACGGGCGTAGTCTAGTCGAGCCTAGCCAAGCCGAGCCATTCGCGCCTAACCTAACCAACTACTTATCCTAGCTGAGACGAGCCAAACTGAGCTGACAAGAGCCTAGCCTAGCAGAGCCAAGTCGAGCCGAGTCGAGCCAAGTTGAGCCTTGCTAAGCCCAGCCAAGCCAAGCCAAGTCAAGACAAGCCAAGACATGACAAGCCAAGCCAAGCCAAGCCAAGACAAGCTCAGCCAAGCCAAGCCAAGCTAAGGCTAGCCAAGGCTAGCCAAGCCAAGCCCAGCCGAGCCGAGCCAAACCTAGCAGTGTCAAGCCGAGTCAAGCCAAGCCTATCCTAGCCAACCTCACATCATGCGTAGAATATTTTTCGCACTCAATTGAATTTCATTTTTATTTCTGTCAGATTTTTTGCAAGCATGGATTGGCTTGGCTAGGCTAGTCTCGTCTTGGATAGCCAAGCCTAGCCATGCTTGATGTGAGCTTGTCTTGGCACGACTCGGCTTGGATCATCTCGGCTTGGCTTGGCTGGGCTTGGCTCAGATTGGCTTGGCTGGGCTTGGCTTAGATTGGCTTGGCTTGGCTTTGCTTGGCTTGGCTTTTCTTGGCTTGGCTTGACTTGGCTTGGCTGGGCTTGGCTGGGCTTCGCTAGGCTCAACTAGGCTCGACTCGGCTCGGCTCTGCAAGGCTAGGTTCAAGTCACTTCAGCTTGGCTCAACTCGGCTAGGATAGGCAGGTGGCTTGGTTAGGCGTGAACGACTCGGCGTAGCTTAACAAATGGATAGGCTAAGCTTAGCTCAGCTTGAACCAGCTCGGACTTGATTAAGCTCAACTTCGCTTGTCTCGGCTCTGCTTAGCCTCTCTATTTGTTAAGCTACGTCGTGTCGTTCACGCCTAATCGAGCCAACTGCCTATCCTAGCCGAGATGAGCAAAGCTGAAGTGACTTGAACCTATCCTTGCAGAGCCGAGCCGAGTCGAGCCTAGTTGAGCCTTGCGAAGCCCAGCCAAGCCAAGTCAAGATGAGCCAAGCTGAGCCGTGCCAAGCCAAGCTCACATCAAGCTTGGCTAGGCTTGGCTATCCAGGCCTAGACTACCCTAGACAAGCCAATCCATGTTTGCAAAAAATCTGACAGAAATGAAAACAGAATTCAATTGAGTTCGATAAAAATTCTACGCATGATGTGAGGTTGGCTAGGATAGGCTTGGCTTGACACGGCTCGGCTTGGCTCAGCTTGGTTGGGCTTGGCTTGGCTTGGCTAGGCTAGGCTTGGCTTGGCTTGGCTAGGCTAGGCTTGGCTAGGCTTGGCTTTGCTTGGCTTAGCTTGGCTTGGCTTGGCTTGGTTTGGCTTGGCTTGGCTTGGCTTGGCTTGGCTCGGCTTGGCTTGGCTTGGCTTGGCTTGGCTTGGCTTGGCTTGGCTCGACTCAGCTTGGCTCGGCTTGGCTTAGCTTGGCTTGGCTTGGCTTGGCTTGGCTTTTCTTTGCTTGGCTGGGCTTGGCTGGGCTTGTCTAGGCTCAACTATGCTCGACTCATCTCGGCTCTGCAAGGCTAGGTTCAAGTCACTTCAGCTTTGCTCATCTCGGCTAGGATAGGCAGTTGGCTCAGTTAGGCGTGAATGACTCGGCGTAGCTTAACAAATAGATAGAATAAGCCGAGCCAAGACGAGCGAAGTTGAGCTTAATCATGTCCGAGCCGGTTCGAGCTGAGCTAAGTGTGCCAAACCGAGCCAAGCTCAGTTAATCCAAGATAAGACGGGCGGAGTCTAGTCGAACCTAGCCAAGCCGAGCCGTTCGCGCCTAACCTAACCAACTACTTATCCTAGCTGAGACGAGCCAAACTGAGCTGACAAGAGCCTAGCCTAGCAGAGCCGAGTCGAGCCGAGTCGAGCCAAGTTGAGCCTTGCTTAGCCCAGCCAAGCCAAGCCAAGTCAAGACAAGCCAAGACATGACAAGCCAAGCCAAGCCAAGCCAAGCCAAGCCAAGCTCAGCCAAGCCAAGCCAAGCCAAGCCAAGCCAAGGCTAGCCAAGCCAAGCCCAGCCAAGCCGAGCCAAACCAAGCAGTGTCAAGCCGAGTCAAGCCAAGCCTATCCTAGCCAACCTCACATCATGCGTAGAATATTTTTCGCACTCAATTGAATTTCGTTTTTATTTCTGTCAGATTTTTTGCAAGCATGGATTGGCTTGGCTAGGCTAGTCTCGTCTTGGATAGCCAAGCCTAGCCATGCTTGATGTGAGCTTGTCTTGGCACGACTCGGCTTGGATCATCTCGGCTTGGCTTGGCTGGGCTTGGCTCAGATTGGCTTGGCTTGGCTTGGCTGTGCTTGGCTTAGCTTGGCTTAGCTTGGCTTAGCTTGGCTTAGCTTGGCTTAGCTTGGCTTAGCTTGGCTTAGCTTGGCTTGGCTTGGCTTTGCTTGGCTTGGCTTTTCTTGGCTTGGCTTGGCTTTTCTTCGCTTGGCTGGGCTTGGCTTGGCTCAGCTTGGCTTGGCTTGGCTTGGCTTGGCTTGGCTAAGCTTCACTAGGTCTATCAGATTCTTTCCAAGCAGCTAGGCTTGGCTAGGCATGGCTCGGCTTAGCTTGGCACGTATCGTCTTGGCTCGTCTCGGCTTGGCACGGCTTGGCTTGACTACGCTTGGCTTGATTATGCTTGGCTTGGCTTGACTATGCTCGACAAGCTCAGTTTAGCCAAGCTAAGCGGAGCCGAGTCTAGTCGAGACTAGCCAAATTGAGCCGTTCGTACCTAACCGAACCAACTGCATATCCTAGCTGAGACGAGCCAATCTGTGCTGACATGAGCCTAGCATAGCCAAGCCGAGCCGAGTTAAGCCTACCTAAGCCCAACCAAGCCGAGCCTAGCCAAGCCAAGCCAATCCAATCCAATCCAAGCCAAGCCAAGCCAAGCCAAACCGAGCAAAGCCGTGCCAAGCTAAGCCAAGCCAAGACAATCCAAGCCAAGCCAAGCTGAGCCAAGCCAAGCCAAGCTGAGCCAAGCCAAGCCAAGTCGAGCCAAGCCAATCCAAGCCGAGCCGAGCCAAGCCAAGCCAAGCCGAGCCAAGCCGAGCCAAGTCAAGCCAAGCCAAGCCCAACCAAGCTGAGCCGTGACAAGCCGAGACGAGTCGAGCCGAGCCGAGCCAAGTCGAGCCGTGCCAAGCCAAGCCAATTCAAGCCAAGCCCAGCCAAGCCAACCTCACATCATGCGTAGAATTTTTTTTGAACTCAATTGAAATCCGTTTTCAGTTTTGTCAGATTTTTTACAAGCATGGCTTGGCTAGGATTTTCTCGGCTTGGATATCCAAACCTAGCCAAGCTGGATGTTAGGTTGGCTTGGCTTGGCAGGGCTCGGCTTGGCTCATCTCGGCTTGGTAAGGCTCGGCTTGCCTTGGCTGGGCTTGGCTTCGCTCGGCTCGGCTTGGCTCAACTTGGCATGGCTTGGCTTGGCACAACTTGGCTTGGTTATGCTTCACTAGGCTCGACTCGGCTCGGCTCTGCAAGGCTAGGCTCATGTCACTTTAGATTGGCTCGTCTCGACAAGGATAGGTAGTTAGTTCGGTTATGAGTTAACGACTCGCTGTAGCTTAACAAATAGATAGATTAAGCCAAGCCAAGCCGAGCCAAGCGAAGTTGAGCCTTACCGAGTCTGTGCCGGTTCGAGCAAAGCTAAGTGTGCCAAACTGAGCTAAGCTCGTTTCAGCCAAGCTGAGCCGAGCCGAGTTTAGTCGAGCCTAGCCAAACAGAGCCATTCGCGCATAACCAAACCAACTGCCTATCCTAGCCGAAACGAGCCAATATGAGCTGACCTGAGCCTAGCCTTGGAGAGTCGAGCCGAGCCGAGTCGAGCCAAATTGAGCCTAGCTAAGACCAGCCAAGTCGAGCCTAGCCAAGCCAAGCCAACCCAAGCCAAGCCAAACCAAGTCAAGCCAAGCCAAGTCAAGCCAAGCCAAGACCATCCAAGCCGAGACAAGCTGAGCCGTGACAAGCCGAGATGAGCCGAGCCAAGCCGAGCTAAGCCGAGCCAAGCTGAGCCGTGACAAGCCAATTCAAGCCAAGCCCAGCCAAGCGAACCTCACATCATGCGTAGAATTTTTTTTGAACTCAATTGCACTACGTTTTCAGTTCTGTCAGATTTTTTTGCAAGCATGGCTTGGCTAGGCTTGTCTCGGCTTGGATAGCCAAACCTAGCCAAGCTTGATGTGAGGTTGTCTTGGCTTGGCTTGGCAGGGCTCGGCTTGGCTCATCTCGGATTAGTAAGGCTCGGCTTGGCTTGGCTGGGATTGGCACGGCTCGGCTTGGCTCAGCTTGGCTTAGTTTAGCTTGGCTTGGCTTGGCTTAGCTTGGCTCAGCTTGGCTTGGCTTGGCTGGGCTTGGCTAGGCTTCACTAGGCTCAACTAGGCTCGACTCGGCTCGACTCTGAATGGCTAGGCTCAAGTCACTTCAGCTTGGCTCGTCTCGACAAGGATAGATAGTTAGCTCGGTTAGGCGTTAACGACTAGGTGTAGCTTAACAAATAGATAGGCTAATCCGAGCCGAGCCAAGCAAAGTTGAGCCAAACCGAGTCTGTGCCGGTTCGAGCAAAGCTAAGTGTGCCAAACTGAGCCAAGCTCATTTCAGCCAACCTGAGCCGAGACGAGTTTAGTCGAGCCTAGGCAAACCGAGTCGTTCGCGCCTAACCGAACCAACTGCCTATCCTAGCCGAAACGAGCCAATATGAGCTGACCTGAGCCTAGCCTTGGAGAGTCGAGCCGAGTCGAGCCAAATTGAGCCTAGCTAAGACCAGCCAAGTCGAGCCTAGCCAAGCCAAGCCAAGCCAAACCAAGCCAAGCCAAACCAAGTCAAGCCAAGCCAAGTCAAGCCAAGCCAAGTCAAGCCAGGCCCAGCCAAGCCCAGCCATGCTAAGCCATCACGGCTCGGCTTGGCTCGGCTTAGCTCGGCTCATCTCGGCTTGGCTCGGCTCAGCATGGCTCGGCTTGGCTGGGCTTGTCTTGACTTGGCTTGGTTTGGCTTGGTTTGGCTTGGCTTGGCTTGGCTTGACTCGGTTAGGCGCGAATGACTCGGCTCAGCTTGGCTGAAATGAGCTTGGCTCAGTTTGGCACACTTAGCTTTCCTCGAATCGGCACAGACTCGGTTAGGGTCAACTTCACTTGGCTCGGCTCGGCTCGGATTAGCCTATCTATTTGTTAAGCTACGCCTAGTCATTAACGCCTAACCGAGCTTGTCGAGCATAGTCAAGCCAAGCCAAGCATAATCAAGCCAAGCGTAGTCAAGCCAAGCCGAGACGAGCCAAGACGATCCGTGCCAAGCTAAGCCGAGCCATGCCTAGCCAAGCCTAGCTATGCTTGGAAAGAATCTGATAGACCTAAAAATGGAGCTCAAATGAGTTCGAAAAAAAATCTTGATGGTTGAGCCTAGTGAAGCTTAGCCAAGCCCAGCCAAGCCAAGCCAAGCCAAGCCAAGCCAATCCAAGCCCAGCCGAGCCAAGCCGAGCCTTACCAAGCCGAGATGAGCCAAGCCGAGCCCTGCCAAGCCAAGCCAACCTCACATCAAGCTTGGTTAGGTTTGGCTATCCAAGCCGAGACAATCCTAGCCAAGCCATGCTTGCAAAAAATCTGACAGAACTAAAAACGGAGTTCAATTGAGTTCAAAAAAAATTCTACGCATGATGTGAGGTTGGCTTGAATTGGCTTGTCACGGCTCGGCTTGGCTCGACTTGGCTCGGCTGATCTCGGCTTATCATTGCTCAGCATGGCTCGGCTTGGCTGGGCTTGGCTTGACTTGGCTTGGCTTGACTTGGTTTGACTTGGCTTGGCTAGGCTCGACTTGGCTGGTCTTAGCTAGGCTCAATTTGGCTCGACTCGGCTCGGCTCGCCCCTCCAAGGCTAGGCTTAGGTCAGCTTATATTGGCTCGTTTCGGCTAGGATAGGCAGTTGGTTCGGTTAGGCGCGAACGACTCGGTTTGCCTAGACTCGACTAAACTCGTCTCGGCTCAGCTTGGCTCAAATGAGCTTGGCTCAGTTTGGCACACTTAGCTTTGCTCGAACCGGCACAGACTTGTTTAGGCTCAACTTCGCTTGGCTCGGCTCGGCTCGGCTTAGCCTATCTATTTGTTAAGCTACGCCAAGTCATTAACGCCTAACCGAGCTAACTATCTATCCTTGTCGAGACGAGCCAAGCTAAAGTGACTTGAGCCTAGCCTTGCAGAGTCAAGCTGAGTCGAGCCTAGTTGAGCCTAGTGAAGCCTAGCCAAGCCCAGCCGAGCCAAGCCAAGCCAAGCCAAACTAAGCTAAGCTAAGCCAAGCCAATCCAAGCCAAGCTGAGCAAAGCTGAGCCGTACCAAGCCAAGCCCAGCCAAGCCGAGCCGAGCCTTACCAAGCCGAGATGAGCCAAGCCAAGCCAAGACAACCTCACATCAAGCTTGGCTAGGTTTGGCTATCCAAGCCGAGACAAGCCTAGCCAAGCCATGCTTGCAAAAAATCTGACATAACTGAAAACGTAGTGCAATTGAGTTCAAAAAAAATTCTACGCATGATGTGAGGTTGGCTTGGTTGGGCTTGTCTTGAATTGGCTTGTCACGGCTCGGCTTGGCTCGGCTTGGCTCGGCTTGTCACAACTCAGCTTGTCTCGGCTTTGATAGGCTTGGCTTGGCTTGGCTTGACTTGGTTTGGCTTGGCTTGGGTTGGCTTGGCTTGGCTAGGCTCGACTTGGCTTGTCTTAGCTAGGCTCATTTTTGCTCGACTCGGCTCGGCTCGACTCTCCAAGGCTAGGCTCATGTCAGCTCATATTTGCTCATGTCAGCCAAGTCAATTTGAGCCAAGCCGAGCCGAGCCAAGCCTAGCCCAGCCAAGCCAAGCCGAGCCTTACCAAGCCGAGATGAGCCAAGCCGAGATGAGCCAAGCCAAGCCCTGCCAAGCCAACCTCACATCAAGCTTGGCTAGGTTTGGTTATCCAATCCGAGACAAACCTAGCCAAGCCATGCTTGCAAAAAATCTAACAGAACTGAAAACGGAGTTCAATTGAGTTCAAAAAAAATTCTACGCATGATGTGAGGTTGGCTTGGCTGGGCTTGGATTGAATTGGCTTGGCACGGCTCGACTTGGCTCGGCTTGGCTCAGCTCGTCTTTGCTCGACTCGGCTCGGCTCGACTCTCCAAGGCTAGGCTCATGTCAGCTCATATTGGCTCATGTCAGCCAAGCCAATTTGAGCCAAGCCGAGCCGAGCCAAGCCTAGCCCAACCAAGCCAAGCCGAGCCTTACCAAGCCGAGATGAGCCAAGCCAAGCCAAGCCAACCTCACATCAAGCTTGGCTTGGTTTGGTTATCCAATCTGAGACAAACCTAGCCAAGCCATGCTTGCAAAAAATCTGACAGAACTGAAAACGGAGTTCAATTGAGTTCAAAAAATATTCTACGCATGATTTGAGGTTGGCTTGGCTTGGCTTGGCTTGAATTGGCTTGGCACGGCTCGACTTGGCTTGAATTGGCTTGGCACGACTCGACTTGGCTCGGGTTGGCTCGACTCGTCTCGACTTGTCAAGGTTAAGCTTGGCTGGGCTTGGCATGGCTTGACTTGGCTTGGCTTGGCTTGGCTTGGCTCGGCTTGGCTCGGCTTGGCTCGGCTTGGCTTGGCTCGGCTTGGCTTGGCTTGCCTCGGCTCGGCTTGGCTTGCCTCGGCTCGTCTTGGCTCGTCTTGGCTTGGCTTGGCTTGGCTTGGCTTGGCTTGGCTGCGCTTAGCTAGGCTCAACTCGGCTCGGCTTGGCTATGCTAGGCTAGGCTAGGCTCATGTCAGCATAGATTGGCTCGTCTCAGCTAGGATATGCAGTTGGTTCAGTTAGGCACGAACGGCTCAATTTGGCTAGTCTCGACTAGACTCGGCTCGGCTTAGCTTGGATGAACTGAGCTTGTCAAGCATAGCCAAGCATATCCAAGCCAAGCATAGTCAAGCCAAGCCATGCCAAGCCGAGACGAGCCATGTCAAGCCGTGCCAAGCTAAGCCGAGCCATGCCAAGCCAAGCCTAGGTATGCTTGCAAAGAATCTAACAGAACTGAAAATGGAGTTCAATTGAGTTCAAAAAAAATTCTACGCATGATGTGGGTTGGCTTGGCTGGGTTGGCTTGGCTGGGCTTGTCACGGCTCAGCTTGGCTCGGCTTGGATAGGCTTGGCTTGGCTTGGCTTGGCTTGGCTTGGCTTGGCTAGGCTCGACTTGGCTGGTCTTAGCTAGGCTCAATTTGGCTCGACTCGGCTCGGCTCGACTCTCCAAGGCTAGGCTCAGGTCAGCTCATATTGGCTCATTTCGGCTCGGCTTGGCTTAGCTCGGCTCAGCTCGGCTCGGCTTAGCCTATCTATTTGTTAAGCTACGACGAGTTGTTAACGCATAACCGAGCTAACTACCTATCCATGTCGAGACGAGCCAAGCTAAAGTGACTTGAGCCTAGCCTTGCAGAGTCGAGCCGAGTCGAGCCTAGTGAAGCATAGCCAAGCCAAGCCAAGCCAAGCCAAGCCAAGCCAAGCCAAGCTGAGCCAAGCCAAGCCAAGCCAAGCTGAGCCAAGCCAAGTTGAGCCAAGTTGAGCCAAGCCGAGCCGAGCCGAGCCGAGCCAAGCCAAGCCCAGCCAAGGCAAGCCGTGCCTTACCAAGCCGAGATGAGCCGAGCCGAGCCAAGCCAATCCCAGCCAAGGCAAGTCGTGCCTTACCAAGCCGAGATGAGCCAAGCCGAGCCCTGCCAAGCCAACCTCACATCAAGCTTGGCTAGGTTTGGATATCCAAGCCGAGACAATCCTAGCCAAGGCATGCTTGCAAAAAATCTGACAGAACTGAAAACGGAGTTCAATTGAGTTCAAAAAAAATTCTACTCATGATGTGAGGTTGGCTTGGCTGGGCTTGGCTTTAATTGGCTTGGCACGGCTCGACTTGGCTCGGCTTGGCTCGGCTCGTCTCGGCTTGTCACGGCTCAACTTTGGTTGGGCTTGGCTTGGCTTGGCTCGCCTTGGCTTGGATTGGCTTGGCTTAGCTTGGCTTGGCTTGGCTTGGCCCGGTTTGGCTCGGCTTGGCTTGGATTGGCTTTGCTTGGCTAGGCTAGGCTCGGCTCGGCTTGGCTTAGCTAGGCTCAACTCGGCTCGGTTTGGCTTAGCTAGGCTCAACTCGGCTCGGCTTGGCTATGCTAGGCTAGGCTAGGCTCATGTCAGCATAGATTGGCTCGTCTCAGCTAGGATATGCAGTTGGTTCGGTTAGGCACGAACGGCTCGATTTGGCTAGTCTCGACTAGACTCAGCTCAGCTTAGCTTGGCTGAACTGAGCTTGTCAAGCATAGTCAAGCCAAGCCAAGCATAATCAAGCCAAGCATATCCAAGCCAAGCGTAGTCAATCCAAGCCGTGCCAAGCCGAGACGAGCGAAGCCGAGCCGTGCCAAGCTAAGCCGAGCCATGCCTAGCCAAGCCTAGCTATGCTTGCAAAGAATCTAATAAACCTAAAAACGGAGCTCAAATGAGTTCGAAAAAAATTCTTGATGGTTGAGCCTAGTGAAGCTTAGCCAAGCACAACCAAGCCAAGCTGAGCCAAGTCAAGCCAAGCCAAGCCAAGCCAAGCCAACCCAAGCCAATCCAAGCCAAGCCAAACCGAGCCGAGCCAAGCCCAGGCAAGCCGAGCCTTACCAAACCGAGATGAGCCAAGCCGAGCCCTGCCATGCCAAGCCAACCTCACATCAAGCTTGGCTAGGTTTGGCTATCCAAGCCGAGACAAGCCTAGCCAAGCCATGCTTGCAAAAAATCTGACAGAACTGAAAACAGAGTTCAATTGAAATCAAAAAAAAATCTACGCATGATATGAGGTTGGCTTGGCTGGGCTTGGCTTTAATTGGCCTGGCACGGCTCGACTTGGCTCGGCTTGTCACGGCTCAGCATGGTTGGGCTTGGCTTGGCTTGACTTGGCTTGGCTTGGCTCGGCTTGGCTTGGCTCGCCTTGGCTTGGCTTGGCTCGCCTTGGCTTGGCTTGGCTCGGCTTAGCTTGGCTTGGCTCGGCTTGGCCCGGCTTGGCTCGGCTTGGCTTGGCTTGGATTGGCTTTGCTTGGCTAGGCTCGGCTTGGCTTAGCTAGGCTCAACTCGGCTCGGCTTGGCTATGCTAGGCTAGGCTAGGCTCATGTCAGCATAGATTGGCTCGTCTCAGCTAGGATATGTAGTTGGTTCGGTTAGGCACGAACGGCTCGATTTGGCTAGTCTCGACTAGACCCGGCTCGGCTTAGCTTGGCTGAACTGAGCTTGTCAAGCATAGTCAAGCCAAGCCAAGCATAATCAAACCAAGCATATCCAAGCCAAGCGTAGTCAAGCCAAGCCGTGCCAAGCCGAGACGAGCGAAGCCGAGCCGTGCCAAGCTAAGCCGAGCCATGCCTAGCCAAGCCTAGCTATGCTTGCAAAGAATCTGATAGACCTAAAAACGGAGCTCAAATGAGTTCGAAAAAAATTCTTGATGGTTGAGCCTAGTGAAGCTTAGCCAAGCACAGCCAAGCCAAGCGAAGCCAAGCCAAGCCAAACTGAGCCGAGCCGAGCCAAGCCAAGCCTAGCCGAGCCGAGCCTTACCAAGCCGAGATGAGCCAAGCCGAGCCCTACCATGCCAAGCCAACCTCACATCAAGCTTGGCTAGGTTTGGCTATCCAAGCCGAGACAAGCCTAGCCAAGCCATGCTTGCAAAAAATCTGACAGAACTGAAAACGGAGTTCAATTGAGATCAAAAAAACTTCTACGTATGATATGAGGTTGGTTTGGCTGGGCTTGGCTTTAATTGGCTTGTCACGGCTCGGCTTGGCTTGACTTGGCTTGACTTGGCTCGGCTCATCTCGGCTTGTCATGGCTCAGCATGGCTGGGCTTGGCTGGGCTTGGCTTGACTTGGCTTGGCTTGACTTGGTTTGGCTTGGCTTGGCTAGGCTCGACTTGGCTGGTCTTAGCTAGGCTCAATTTGTCTCGACTCGGCTCGGCTCGACTCTCCAAGGCTAGGCTCAGGTCAGCTCATATTGGCTCATTTCGGCTAGGATAGGCAGTTGATTCGGTTAGGCGCGAACGACTCGATTTGCCTAGGCTCGACTAAACTCGGCTTGGCTCAGCTTGGCTGAAATGAGTTTGGCTCAGTTTGGCACACTTAGCTTTGCTCGAACCAACACAGACTCGGTTAGGCTCAACTTCGCTTGGCTCGGCTTAGCCTATCTATTTGTTAAGCTACGCCAAGTCGTTAACGCCTAACCTCGCTAACTATCTATCCTTGTCGAGACGAGCCAAGCTGAAGTGACATGAGCCTAGCCATGCAGAGTCGAGCCGAGTCGAGCCTAGTTGAGCCTAGTGAAGCCTAGCCAAGCCCAGCCAAGCCAAGCCAAGCTGAGCCAAGCCAAGCCAAGCCAAGCCAAGCCAAGCCAAGCTAAGCTAAGACAAGCCAAGCCAAGTCAAGCCAAGCCAAGCCAAGCTGAGCCAAGCCGAGCCGTGCCAAGCCACGCCCAGCCAAGCCAAGCCGAGATGAGCCAAGCCGAGTCCTGCCAAGCCAAGCCAAGACAACCTCACATCAAGCTTGGCTAGGTTTGGCTATCCAAGCCGAGACAAGCCTAGCCAAGCCATGCTTGCAAAAAATCTGACAGAACTGAAAACGTAGTGCAATTGAGTTCAAAAAAAATTCTATGCATGATGTGAGGTTGGCTTGGCTGGGCTTGGCTTGAATTGGCTTGTCACGGCTCGGCTTGGCTTGGCTCGACTTGGCTCGGCTCGTCTCGGCTTGTCACGGCTCAACTTGTCTCGGCTTGGATGGGCTTGGCTTGGCTTGGGTTGACTTGGTTTGGCTTGGCTTGGGTTGGCTTGGCTTGGCTAGGCTCGACTTGGCTGGTCTTAGCTAGGCTCAATTTGGCTCAACTCGGCTCGGCTCAGCTCTGCTAGGCTAGTCTCAGGTCAGCTCAAATTGGCTCGTCTTGCCTAGAATATGCAGTTGGTTCGGTTAGGCGCGAAAGGCTCGGCTTGGCTCGGCTTAGCTTGGCTGAACTGAGCTTGGCTCTGTTTGGCACACTTTGCTCTGCTCGAACCGGCTCGAACTCGGTTAGGCTCAACTTCGCTCGGCTCGGCTCGGCTCGGCTCGGCTCGGCTCGGCTTAGCTTATCTATTTGTTAAGCTACGCCGAGTCGTTCACGCCAAACCAAGCCAATTGCCTATCCCTGCCGAGACGAGCCAAGCTGAAGTGACAAAAGTCTAGCCTTGCAGAGCCGAACCGAGTCGAGTCTAGTGAAGCCCAGCCAAGCCGAGCCAAACCAAGCCAAGCCAAGCCGAGCTGAGCCAAGCCAAGCCGATCCGAGCTGAGCCAAGCGAAGCCCAGCCAAGCCAAGCTAAGCCGAGCCGAGCCAAGCCAAGCCAAGCTGAGCCGTGTCAAGCCGAGATGAGACAAGCCAATCCAAGCCAAGCCGAGCCGAGTCGAGCCAAGCGAAGCCCAGCCAAGCCAAGCCAAGTCGAGCTATGCTGAGCCGAGCCGAGCCAAGCCAAGCCAATCCAAGCCGAGCCGTGCCAAGCCGAGATGAGCCAAGCCGAGCCCTGCCAAGCCAAGCCGAGCCTATCCAACCCAGCCAAGCCAAGCCTAGCCAAGCCAACCTCACATCAAGCTTGGCTGGGCTTAGCTAGGCTCAACTAGGCTCGACTCGACTCGGCTCAGCTCTGCTAGGCTAGGCTCAGGTTGGTTCGTATCGACTAGGATATGTAGTTGGTTCAGTTAGGCGTGAACAGCTTGGCGTAGCTTAATTAATATATAGGCTAAATCGAGCCTAGCCAAGCTGATCATAGCGTTGCCCAGCCAAGCCATGCCGAGCCTTGCCGAGCCAAGGTAAGGCAATCCAAGGCAAGCCAAGCCAAGCCGAGACAAGCCTAGCCAAGCCAAAATTAGCCTAGCCAAGCCGAGCCGTGCCAAGCCGAGATGAGCCAAGCCGAGCCCTGCCAAGCTAAACCAAGCCCAGCCAAGCCAACCTCACATCAAGCTTGGCTAGGCTTGGCTGGGCTTAGCTAGGCTCAACTTGGCTCGACTCGACTCGGCTCAGCTCTGCTAGGCTAGGCTCAGGTTGGCTCGTCTCGACTAGGATAGGTAGTTGGTTCGGTTAGGCGTGAACAGCTTGGCGTAGCTTAACTAATATATAGGCTAAATTGAGCCTAGCCAATCTGAGCATAGCGTTGCCCAGCCAAGCCAAGCCAAGCCATGCTGAGCCTTGCCAAGTCAAGGTAAGGCAATCCAAAGAAAGCCGAGACAAGCCGAGACAAGCCTAGCCAAGCCAAAATGAGCCAAGCCGAGCCAAGTCGAGCCTAGCCAAGCATAGCCAAGCCAAGCCATGCTTGCAAAGAATCTGACAGAACTGAAAACAGAGTTAAAATGAGTTCGATAAAAATTCTACGCAAGATGTGAGGTTGGCTTGGCTAGGATTGGCTTGGCTGGGCTTGGCACAGCCCAGCTCGGCTCGGCTTGGCTTGGCTGGGCATCGCTAGGCTCGACTTGGCTTGGCTCTGCAAGGCTATGCTCAGGTCACTTCAGCTTGGCTCATCTCGGGTAGGATGGGCAGTTGGATCGATTAGGCGTGGACGACTCAGCGTAGCTTAATAAATAGATAGGCTAAGCGGAGCCGAGCCGAGCGAAGTTGAGCCTAACCGAGTCCGAGATGCTTCGTGGAGAGCTAAGTGTGCCAAACTGAGCCGAGCCTAGTCGAGCCTAGCCAAGCCGAGCTGACAGAACTGAAAACATAGTTCAAATGAGTTCGAAAAAAATTCTACGCATGATGTGAGGTTGGCTTGGCAAGGTTTGGCTTAGCTTGGCTTGGCTTGGCTTGGCTATGCTCGACTTGGCTGGTCTTAGCTAGGCTCAACTTGGCTCGACTCGGCTCGGCTTGACTCTCCAAGGCTTGGCTCAGGTCAGCTCATATTTGCTCGTCTCGGCTAGGATAGGCAATTGGTTCGATTAGGCGTGAACGGCTCGGTTTGGCTAGGCTTGACTAGACTCGGCTCTGCTCAGCTTGGCTCAGTTTGGCACACTTAGCTTGGCTCGGCTCGACTCTCCAAGGCTTGGCTCAGGTCAGCTCATATTGGTTCGTTTCGGCTAGGATAGGCAGTTGGTTCGATTATGCGCGAACGACGCGGTTTGGCTAGGCTTGACTAAACTCGGCTCGGCTCAGCTTGGCTGAATTGAGCTTAGCTCAGTTTGGCACACTTAGCTTTGCTCGAACCGGCACAAACTCGGTTAGGCTCAACTTCGCTTGGCTCGGCTCGGCTCGGCTCGGCTCGGCTTTGCCTATCTATTTATTAAGTTACGCTGAGTCGTTAACGCATAACCGAGCTAACTATCTATCCTTGTCGAGATGAGCCAAGCTGAAGTGACTTGAGCCTAGCCTTGTAGAGTCGAGCCTAGTGAAGCCTAGCCAAGCCAAGCTCAGCCAAGTCAAGCTGAGCCAAGCCAAGCCAAGCCAAGCCAAGTTGAGCCAAGCCGAGCCGAGCCAAGTCAAGCCCAACCAAGCCAAGCCGAGATGAGCCAAGCCGATCCCTGCCAAGCCAAGCCGAGCCAAGCCAACCTTACATCAAGCTTGGCTAGGTTTGGATATCCAAGCCAAGACAAGCCTAGCCAAGCCATGCTTGCAAAAAATCTGACATAACTGAAAACAGAGTTCAATTGAGTTCAAAAAAAAATCGACGCATGATGTGAAGTTGGCTTGGCTGGGCTTGGCTTGAATTGGCTTGGCACGGCTCGGCTCGGCTCGGCTCGTCTCGGCTTGTCACGGCTCAGCTTGGCTGGGCTTGGCTTAGCTTGGCTTGGCTTGGCTTAGCTCGGCTTGGCTTGGCTTGGCTCGGCTTGGCTTGGCTAGCTAAGCCGAGCCGTGCCAAGCTAAGCCGAGCCAAGGCTAGCCAAGCCTAGCTATGCTTGCAAAGAATCTGATAGACCTAAAAATGGAGCTCAAATGAGTTCGAAAAAAATTCTATGAATGATGTGAGGTTGGCTTGCTAAGTTTGGCTTGGATCGTGTTGACTAGGATAGGCAGTTGGCTCGGTTAGGCATGAACTTGGCTTGGCTCGGTTGGTCTCGACTTTGCACGGCTCGGCTCGGCTTGGCTTGGCTTGGCTTGGCTAGGCTCGGTTTGGCTGATCTTAGCTAGGCTCAACTTGGCTTGACTCGGCTCGGCTCTGCTAGGCTAGTCTCAGGTCAGCTCAAATTGGCTCATCTTGCCTAGGATAGGCAGTTGGTTCGGTTAGGTGCGAAAGGCTCGGCTTGGCTCGGCTTAGCTTGGTTGAACTGAGCTTGGCTCGGTTTGGCAAACTTAGCTCTGCTCGAATCGGCTCGAACTCGGTTAGGCTCAACTTCGCTTGGCTTGGCTCAGCTCGGCTTGGCTTGGCTGGGCATCACTAGGCTCGACTCAGCTTGGCTCTGCAAGGCTATGCTCAGGTCACTTCAGCTTGGCTCATTTCGGGTAGGATGGGCAGTTGGATCAGTTAGGCGTGAACGACTCAGCGTAGCTTAACAAATAGATGGGCTAAGTCGAGTCGAGCCAAGCCTAGCGAAGTTGAGACTAACCGAGTCTGAGATGATTCGTGGAGAGCTAAGTGTGCCAAACTGAGCCGAGCCTAGTCGAGCCTAGCCAAACCGAGCCGTTCTCGCATAATCGAACCAACTGCCTATCCAAGCTGAGACGAGCCAATCTATGCTGACCTGAACCTAGCCTAGCAAAGCCGAGCTGAGCCGAGTTGAGCCAAGTTGAGCCTAGCTAAGCCAACCAAGCCGAGCCTCATTGAAAACGGAGTTCAAATGAGTTCGAAAAAAATTCTACGCATGATGTGAGGTTGGCTTGGCTAGGTTTGGCATGGCTTGGCTTGGCTTGGCTGGGCTTGGCTGGGCTTGGCTAGGCTCGACTTGGCTGGTCTTAGCTAGGCTCAACTTGGCTCAACTCGACTCGACTCGACTCGACTCTCCAAGGCTAGGCTCAGGTCAGCTCATATTGGCACGTCTCGGCTAGGATAGGCAGTTGGTTCGGTTAGGCTCGACTTAGCCTATATATTTGTTAAGCTACGTCGAGTCGTTTACGCCTAACCAAGCTAACTACCTATCCTTGTCGAGACGAGCCAAGCTGAAGTGACTTGAGCCTAGCCTTGCAGAGTCGAGCCGAGTCGAGCCTAGTTGAGCCTAGTGAAGCCTAGCCAAGCCCAGCCAAGCCAAGCCTAGTTGAGCCTAGTGAAGCCTAGCCAAGCTGAGCCAAGCCGAAGCGAGCCAAGCCAAGCCCAGCCAAGCTGAGCCGAGCCTAACCAAGCCGAGATGGGCCAAGCCAAGCCAAGCCAACCTCACATCAAGCTTGGCTAGGATTGGCTATCCAAGCCGAGACAAGCCTAGCCAAGCCATGCTTGCAAAAAATCTGACAGAACTGAAAACGGAGTTCAATTGAGTTTGAAAAAAATTCTACGCATGATGTGAGGTTGGCTTGGCTGAGCTTGGATTGAATTGGCTTGGCACGGCTCGGCTTGGCTCGGCTTGGCTTGGCTTGGCTTGGCTTGGCTTGGCTTGGCTTGGCTCAACTAGGCTCAACTCGGTTCGACTCTGCAAGGCTAGGCTCAAGTCACTTCAGCTTGTCTTGGCTCGGCTCGGTTTGGCTTGGCTTGGCTAGGCTTTGCTTGACTGGGATTAGCTAGGCTCAACTCGGCTCAGCTTGGCTCTGCTAGGCTAGGCTAGGCTAGGCTCATGTCAGCACAGATTAGCTCACATCATCTAGGATAGGCTGCTGGTTCAGTTAGGCACGAATGGCTAGACTTTGCTAGTCTCGACTAGACTCGGCTTAGCTTAGCTTGGCTGAACTGAGCTTGTCAAGCATAGTCAAGCCAAGCCAAGCTTAGTCAAGCCAAGCATAGCCAAGCCAAGCATAGTCAAGCCAAGCCGAGATGAGCCAAGCCAAGCCGTGCCAAGTTAAGCCTAGCTAGGCCAAGCCAAGCCAAGCTATGTTTGCAATGAATTTGATAGACATAAAAACGGAGCTCAAATGAGTTCGAAAAAAATTCTACGAATGATGTGAGGTTGGCTTGGCTAGGCTTGGATCGTGTCGACCAGGATAGGCAGTTGGCTCGGTTATGCGTGAACTTGGCTTGGCTCGGCTGGTCTCGGCTTGGCTGGTCTTAGCTAGTCTCAACTTGGCTCGACTCGGCTCGGCTCAGCTCTGCTAGGCTAGTCTCAGGTCAGCTCAAATTGGCTCGTCTTGCCTAGGATAAGCAGTTGGTTCGATTAGGCGTGAAAGGCTCTGCTTGGCTAGGCTCGACTAGACTCGGCTCGGCTTAGCTTGGCTGAACTGAGCTTGGCTCGGTTTGGCACACTTAGCTCTGCTCGAATCGGCACGAACTCGGTTAGGCTCAACTTCGCTTGGCTTGGCTTGGCTTGGCTTGGCTTGGCTCTGATTGGCTTAGCTTGGCTAGGCTCGGCTTGCCTGGTCTTAGCTAGGCTCAACTCGGCTCGGCTTGGCTATGTTAGGCTAGGCTAGGCTCATGTCAGCATAGATTGGCTCGTCCTAGCTAGGATATGCAGTTGGTTCGGTTAGGCACGAACAGCTCGATTTGGCTAGTCTCGACTAGACTCGGCTTGGCTTGGCTTGGCTTAGCTTGGCTTGGTTATGCTTCACTAGGCTCGACTCGGCTCGACTCTGCAAGGCTAGGCTCATGTCACTTTAGCTTGGCTCGTCTCGACAAGGATAGGTAGTTAGCTCGGTTATGAGTTCACGACTCGCTGTAGCTTAACAAATAGATAGGCTAAGCCGAGCCGAGCCGAGCCGAGCCAAGCGAAGTTGAGCCTTACCGAGTCTGTGCCGGTTCGAGCAAAGCTAAGTGTGCCCAACTGAGCTAAGCTCATTTCAGCCAAGCTGAGCCGAGCCGAGTTTAATCGAGCCTAGCCAAACCGAGCCATTCGCGCATAACCAAACCAACTGCCTATCCTAGCCGAAACGAGCCAATATAAGCTGACCTGAGCCTAGCCTTGGAGAGTCGAGCCGAGCCGAGTCGAGCCAAATTGAGCCTAGCTAAGACCAGCCAAGTCGAGACTAGCCAACCCAAGCCAAGCCAAACCAAGTCAAGCCAAGCCAAGCCAAGCCAAGCCAAGCCCATCCAAGCCGAGACGAGCCGAGCCAAGCCGAGCCGTGACAAGCCAATTCAAGCCAAGCCCAGCCAAGCGAACCTCACATCATGCGTAGAATTTTTTTTGAACTCAATTGCACTACGATTTCAGTTCTGTCAGATTTTTTTGCAAGCATGGCTTGGCTAGGCTTGTCTCGGCTTGGATAGCAAAACCTAGCCAAGCTTGATGTGAGGTTGTCTTGGCTTGGCTTGGCAGGGCTCGGCTTGGCACATTTCGGCTTGGTAAGGCTCGGCTTGGCTTGGCTGGGCTTGACACCGCTCGGCTTGGCTCAGCTTGGCTTGGCTTGGCTTAGTTTAGCTTGGCTTAGCTTGGCTTGGCTTGGCTCAGCTTGGCTTGGCTTGGCTAGGCTTGGCTAGGCTTCACTAGGCTCAACTAGGCTCGACTCGGCTCGACTCTGAATGGCTAGGCTCAAGTCACTTCAGCTTGGCTCGTCTCGACAAGGATAGATAGTTAGCTCGGTTAGGCGCTAACGACTAGGCGTAGCTTAACAAATAGATAGGCTAATCCGAGCCGAGCCAAGCGAAGTTGAGCCTAACCGAGTCTGTGCCGGTTCGAGCAAAGCTAAGTGTGCCAAACTGAGCCAAGCTCATTTCAGCCAAGCTGAGCCGAGACGAGTTTAGTCGAGCCTAGGCAAATCGAGTCGTTCGCGCCTAACCGAACCAACTGCCTATCCTAGCCGAAACGAGCCAATATGAGCTGACCTGAGCCTAGCCATGGAGAGTCGAGCCGAGCCGAGTCGAGCCAAATTGAGCCTAGCTAAGACCAGCCAAGTCGAGCCTAGCCAAGCCAAGCCAAACCAAGCCAAGCCAAGCCAAACCAAGTCAAGCCAAGCCAAGTCAAGCCAAGCCAAGTCAAGCCAGGCCCAGCCAAGCCAGCCATGCTAAGCCATGACAAGCCGAGATGAGCCGAGCCAAGTCGAACCAAGCCGAGCCGTGACAAGCCAATTCAAGCGAAGCCCATCTCGGATTGGCTAGGCTTGGCTTGAATTGGCTTGTCATGGCTCGGCTTGGCTCGGCTCAACATGGCTCGGCTTGGCTGGGCTTGGCTTGACTTGGCTTGGCTTGACTTGGTTTGGCTTGGCTTGGTTTGGCTTGGCTTGGCTAGGCTCGACTTGGCTGGTCTTAGCTAGGCTCAATTTGGCTCGACTCGGCTTGGCTCGACTCTCCAAGGCTAGGCTCAGGTCAGCTCATATTGGCTCGTTTCGGCTAGGATAGGCAGTTGGTTCGGTTAGGCGCGAACGACTCGGTTTGCCTAGGCTCGACTAAACTTGACTCGGCTCAGCTTGGCTGAAATGAGCTTGGCTCAGTTTGGCACACTTAGCTTTGCTCGAACCGGCACAGACTCGGTTAGGGTCAACTTCACTTGGCTCGGCTCGGCTCGGCTTAGCCTATCTATTTGTTAAGCTACGCCTAGTCGTTAATGCCTAACCGAGCTAACTATCTATCCTTGTCGAGACGAGCCAAGCTGAAGTGACTTGAGCCTAGCCATGCAGAGTCGAGCCGAGTCGAGCCTAGTTGAGCCTAGTGAAGCCTAGCCAAGCCCAGCCAAGCCAAGCCAAGATGAGCCACGCTAAGCCAAGCCAAGCCAAGCTAAGCCAAGCCAAGCCAAGCCAAGCCAAGCCAAGCCTAGCCTAGCCAAGCCAAGTCGTGCCAAGCCAAGCCCAGCCAAGCCAAGCCGAGCCTTACCAAGCCGAGATGAGCCAAGCCGAGCCCTGCCAAGCCAAGCCAAGACAACCTCACATCAAGATTGGCTAGGTTTGGCTAACCAAGCCGAGACAAGCCTAGCCAAGCCATGCTTGCAAAAAAATCTGACAGAACTGAAAACGTAGTGCAATTGAGTTCAAAAATAATTCTACGCATGATGTGAGGTTCGCTTGGCTGGGCTTGGCTTGAATTGGCTTGTCACGGCTCGGCTTGGCTCGGCTCAACTCGGCTTGTCACGGTTCAGCTTGTCTCGGCTTGGATGGGCTTGGCTTGGCTAGGCTCGACTTGGCTGGTCTTAGCTAGGCTCAATTTGGCTCGACTCAGCTCGACTCTCCAAGGCTTGGCTCAGGTCAGCTCATATTGGCTCGTTTCAGCTAGGATAGGCAGTTGGTTCGGTTATGCGCGAACGGCTCGGTTTGGCTAGGCTCGACTAAACTCGGCTCGGCTCAGCTTGGCTGAAATGAGCTTAGCTCAGTTTGGCACACTTAGCTTTGCTCTAACCGGCATAGACTCGGTTAGACTCAACTTCGCTTGGCTTGGCTCGGCTCGGCTTAGCCTATCTATTTGTTAAGCTACGACGAGTCGTTAACGCATAACCGAGCTAACTACCTATCCTTGTCGAGACGAGCCAAGCTAAAGTGACTTGAGCCTAGCCTTGCAGAGTCGAGCCGAATCGAGCCTAGTGAAGCATAACCAAGCCTAGCCTAGCCAAGCCAAGCCAAGCCAATCCAATCCAAGCCAAGCTGAGCCAAGCCAAGCCAAGCTGAGCCAAGCCAAGCCCAGCTAAGCCAAGCCAAGACAAGCTAAGCCAAGCCAAGCCAAGCCAAGCCAAGCCCAGCCAAGCTGAGCCAAGCCGAGCCGAGCCCTGCCAAGATGAGCCGAGCCTTACCAAGCCGAGATGAGCCAAGCCGAGCCCTGCCAAGCCAAGCCAAGACAACCTCACATCAAGCTTGGCTAGGTTTGGCTATCCAAGCCGAGACAAGGCTATCCAACCCATTCTTGCAAAAAAATCTGACAGCACTGAAAACGTAGTGCAATTGAGTTAAAAAAAAATTCTACGCATGATGTGAGGTTCGCTTGGCTGGGCTTGGCTTGAATTGGCTTGTTACGGCTCGGCTTGGCTCGGCTTGGCTCGGCTCATCTCGGCTTGTCACGGCTCAGCTTGTCTCGGCTTGGATGGGCATGGCTTGGCTTGACTTGGTTTGACTTGGCTTGGGTTGGCTTGGCTTGGCTAGGCTCGACTTGGCTGGTCTTAGCTAGGCTCAATTTGGCTCGACTCGGCTCGGCTTGACTCTACAAGGCTAGGCTCAGGTTAGCTCATATTGGCTCATTTCAGCTAGGATAGGCAGTTGGTTCGGTTATGTGCGAACGGCTCGATTTGGCTAGGCTCGACTAAACTCGGCTCGGCTCAGCTTGGCTGAAATGAGCTTAGCTCAGTTTGGCACACTTAGCTTTGCTCTAACCGGCATAGACTCGGTTAGGCTCAACTTCGCTTGGCTTGGCTCGGCTTAGCCTATCTATTTGTTAAGCTACGGCGAGTCGTTAACGCATAACCGAGCTAACTACCTATCCTTGTCGAGACGAGCCAAGCTAAAGTGACTTGAGCCTAGCCTTGCAGAGTCGAGCCGAGTCGAGCCTAGTGAAGCATAACCAAGCCCAGCCAAGCCAAGCCAAGCCAAGCTGAGCCAAGCCAAGCTAAGCTAAGCCAAGCCAAGCCAAGCCAAGCCAAGCTGAGGCAGGCCGAGCCGTGCCAAGCCCAGCCAAGCCAAGCCGAGCCTTACCAAGCCGAGATGAGCCAAGCCAAGACAACCTCACATCAAGCTTGGCACGACTCGGCTTGGCTCATCTCGGCTTGGTAAGGCTCGGCTTGGCTTGGCTGGGCTTGGCTTTGCCCGGCTTGGCTTAGCTTGGCTTGGCTTAGCATGACTTTGCTCGGCTCGGCTTAGCCTATCTATTTGTTAAGCTACGCCTAGTCGTTAACGCCTAACCGAGCTAACTATCTATCATTGTCGAGACGAGCCAAGCTGAAGTGACTTGAGCCTAGCCATGCAAAGTCGAGCCGAGTCGAGCCTAGTGAAGCCTAGCCAAGCCCAGCCAAGCCAAGCCAAGATGAGCCAAGCCAAGCCAAGCCAAGCCAAGCCCAGCCCAGCCAAGCCAAGATAAGCCAAGATAAGCCAAGCCAAGCCCAACCAAGCTGAGCCAAGCCGAGCCGTGTCAAGCCAAGCCGAGCCTTAGCAAGGCGAGATGAGCCAAGCCGAGCCCTGCCAAGCCAAGCCAAGACAACCTCACATCAAGCTTGGCTAGGTTTGGCTATCCAAGCCGAGACAAGCCTAGCCAACCCATGCTTGCAAAAAATCTGACAGAACTGAAAACGTAGTGCAATTGAGTTCAAAAAAAATTCTACGCATGATGTGAGGTTCCCTTGGCTGGGCTTGGCATGAATTGGCTTGTCACGGCTCGGCTTTGCTCGGCTCATCTCGGCTTGTCACGGCTCAGCTTGTCTCGGCTTGGATGGGCTTGGCTTGGCTTGACTTGGTTTGGCTTGGGTTGGCTTGGCTTGGCTTGGCTAGGCTCGACTTGGCTGGTCTTAGCTAGGCTCAATTTGGCTCGAGTCGGCTCGGCTCGACTCTCTAAGGCTAGGCTCAGGTCAGCTCATATTGGCTCGTTTCGGCCTAGATAGGCAGTTGGTTCGGTAATGCGCGAACGGCTCGGTTTGGCTCGACTTGGCTCGGCTCATCTCGGCTTGTCACGGCTCAGCATGGCTGGGCTTGGCTTGACTTGGCTTGGCTTGACTTGGTTTGACTTGGCTTGGCTTGGCTTGGCTAGGCTCGACTTGGCCGGTCTTAGCTAGGCTCAATTTGTCTCGACTCGGCTCGGCTCGACTCTCCAAGGCTAGGCTTAGGTCAGCTCATATTGGCTCGTTTCAGCTAGGATAGGCAGTTGGTTCGGTTAGGCGCGAACGACTCGGTTTGCCTAGGCTCGACTAAACTCGTCTCGGCTCAGCTTGGCTGAAATGAGTTCGGCTCAGTTTGGCACACTTAGCTTTTGCTCGAACCAGCACAGACTCGGTTAGGCTCAACTTCGCTTGGCTCGGCTCGTCTCGGCTTAGCCTATCTATTTGTTAAGCTACGCCAAGTCGTTAATGCCTAACCGAGCTAACTATTTATCCTTGTCGAGACGAGCCAAGCTAAAGTGACTTGAGCCTAGCCTTGTAGAGTCGAGCTGAGTCGAGCCTAGTTGAGCCTAGTGAAGCCAAGCCCAGCCAAGCCAAGCCAAGCTGAACCAAGCCAAGCCAAGCCAAGCCAAGCCCAGCCAAGCCCAGCCAAGCCAAGCCGAGCCTTACCAAGCCGAGATGAGCCAAGCCGAGCCCTGCCAAGCCAAGCCAAGACAACCTCACATCAAGCCTAGCCAAGCCATGCTTGCAAAAAATCTGACAGAACTGAAAACATAGTGCAATTGAGTTCAAAAAAAATTCTACGCATGATGTGAGGTTGGCTTGGCTGGGCTTGGCTTGAATTGGCTTATCACGGCTCGGCTTGGCTCGGCTTAGCTCGGTTTCGCTCGGCTCGTCTCGGCTTGTCACAGCTCAGCTTGTCTCGGCTTGGATGGGCTTGGCTTGGCTTGACTTGGCTTGGCTTGACTTGGTTTGGCTTGGCTTGGCTTGACTTGGCTTGGCTTGACTTGGTTTGGCTTGGCTTGGGTTGGCTTGGCTTGGCTAGGCTCGACTTGGCTGGTCTTAGATAGGCTCAATTTGGCTCGACTCGGCTCGGCTCGACTCTCCAAGGCTAGGCTCAGGTCAGCTCATATTGGCTCATTTCGGCTAGGATAGGCAGTTGGTTCGGTTATGCGCGAACGACTCAGTTTGGGTAGGCTCGACTAAACTCGGCTCAGCTTGGCTGAAATGAGCTTAGCTCAGTTTGGCACACTTAGCTTTGCTCGAACCGGCACAGACTCGGTTAGGCTCAACTTCGCTTGGCTCGGCTCGGCTTAGCCTATCTATTTGTTAAGCTACGGCGAGTCGTTAACGCATAATCGAGCTAACTACCTATCCTTGTGAAGACGAGCCAAGCTAAAGTGACTTGAGCCTAGCCTTGCAGAGTCGAGCCGAGTCGAGCCTAGTGAAGCATAGCCAAGCCAAGCCAAGCTGAGCCAAGCCAAGCCAAGCCAAGCTGAGCCAAGCCAAGCCCAGCCAAGCCAAGCCAAGCCAAGTTGAGCCAAGCCAAGCCCAGCCAAGGCAAGCAGAGCCTTACCAAGCCGAGATGAGCCAAGCCGAGCCCTGCCAAGCCAAGCCAACCTCACATCAAGCTTGGCTAGGTTTGGATATCCAAGCCGAGACAATCCTAGCCAAGCCATGCTTGCAAAAAATCTGACAGAACTGAAAACGGAGTTCAATTGAGTTCAAAAAAAATTCTACTCATGATGTGAGATTGGCTTGGCTGGGCTTGGCTTGAATTGGCTTGGCACGGCTCGACTTGGCTCGGCTCGGCTCGTCTCGGCTTGTCACGGCTCAACTTAGTTGGGCTTGGCTTGGCTTGGCTCGGCTTGGCTTGGCTTGGCTTGGCTTGGCTCGGCTTGGCTTGGCTCAGCTCGGCTTGGCTTGGCCCGGCTTGGCTCGGCTTGGCTTGACTTGGATTGGCTTTGCTTGGCTAGGCTCGGCTTGGCTGCGCTTAGCTAGGCTCAACTCGGCTCAGCTTGGCTATGCTAGGCTAGGCTAGACTCATGTCAGCATAGATTGGCTACTCTCAGCTAGGATATGCAGTTGGTTCGGTTAGGCACGAACGACTCGATTTGGCTAGTCTCGACTAGACTCGGCTCGGCTTAGCTTGGCTGAACTGAGCTTGTCAAGCATAGTCAAGCCAAGCCAAGCATAATCAAGCCAAGCATATCCAAGACAAGCGTAGTCAAGCCAAGCCGTGCCAAGCCGAGACAAGCCAAGCTAAGCCGAGCCATGCCTTGCCAAGCTAAGCCGAGCCATGCCTTGCCAAGCCTAGCTATGCTTGTAAAGAATCTGAGTTCGAAAAAAATTCTTGATGGTTTAGCCTAGTGAAGCACAGCCAAGCCAAGCTGAGTCAAGCCAAGCTGAGCCAAGCCAAGCCAAGCCAAGCCAGGCCAAGTCGAGCCAAGCCAAGCCAGGCCAAGTCGAGCCAAGCCAAGCCCAGCCAAGCCAAGCCCAGCCTTACCAAGTCGAGATGAGCCAAGCCAACCTCACATCAAGCTTGGCTAGGTTTGGCTATCCAAGCCGAGACAAGCCTAGCCAAGCCATGCTTGCAAAAAATCTGACAGAACTGAAAACGGAGTTCAATTGAGTTCAAAAAAAATTCTACGCATGATATTAGGTTGGCTTGGTTTGGCTCGGCTCAACTCTCCAAGGCTAGGCTCAGGTTAGCTCATATTGGCTCGTTTCGGCTAGGATAGGCAGTTGATTCGGTTAGGCGCGAACGACTCGATTTGCCTAGGCTCGACTAAACTCGGCTCGGCTCAGGTTGCCAAGCCAAGCCGATCCGAGCCGAGCCAAGCGAAGCCCAGCCAAGCCAAGCTAAGCCGAGCCGAGCCAAACCAAGCCAAGCTGAGCCGTGCTAAGCCGAGATGAGACAAGCCAATCCAAGCCAAGCCGAGTCGAGCCGAGCCAAGCCAAGCCCAGCCAAGCCAAGCCAAGTCGAGCCAAGCTGAGCTGAGCCGAGCCAAGCCAATCCAAGCCGAGCCGTGCCAAGCCGAAATGAGCCAAGCCGAGCCCTGCCAAGCGAAACCAAGCCTATCCAAGCCTAGCCAAGCCAACCTCACATCAAGCTTGACGAGCCAATCTATGCTGATCTGAGTCTAGCCTAGCAAAGTCGAGCTGAGCCGAGTTGAGCCAAGTTGAGTCTAGCTAAGCCAACCAAGCCGAGCCTAGCCAAACTCAGCCATGCCAACTCAAGCCAAGCTAAGCCAAGTCAAGTCATACCAAGCCAAGCTAAGCTAAGCCAAGCCAAGCCAAATCGAGCCAAGCACAATTCAGCAAATTTGAGCCGAGCCGAGCTTAGCTAAGCCTAGTCGAGCCAAGCCAAGCTGTACCAAGGTAAGCCTATCCAAGCCGAGATAAGCCTAGCCAAGCCAAGCCATGCTTGTAAAGAATCTGACAGAACTGAAAACATAGTTCAAATGAGTTCGAAAAAAATTCTACGCATGATGTGAGGTTGGCTTGGCTTGGCTTGGCTTGGCTTGGCTTGGCTCGACTTGGCTGGTCTTAGCTAGGCTCAACTCGGCTCGACTCTCCAAGGCTTGGCTCAGGTCAACTCATATTTGCTCGTCTCGGCTAGGATAGGCAGTTGGTTCGATTAGGCGCGAACGGCTCGGTTTGGCTAGGCTTGACTAGACTCAGCTCTGCTTAGCTTGGCTCAGTTTGGCACACTTAGCTTTGCTCGAACCGGCACAGACTCGGTTAGGCTCAACTTCGCTTGGCTCGGCTCGGCTCGGCTTAGCCTATCTATTTGTTAAGCTACGCTGAGTCGTTAATGCCTAACCGAGCTAACTACATATCCTTGTCGAGACGAGCCAAGCTGAAGTGACTTGAGCCTAGCCTTGAAGAGTCGAGCCATGTCGAGCCTAGTTGAGCCTAGTGAAGCCTAGCCAAGCCAAGCCAAGCCAAGCCAAGCCAAGCCAAGCCAAGCCAAGCCAAGCCAAGCCAAGCCAAGCCAAGCCAAGCCGAGTCGAGCCAAGCCAAGCCAAGCCAAGCCAAGCCAAGCCTTACTAAGCCGAGATGAGCCAAGCCGAGCCCTGCCAAGCCAAGCCAAGCCAAGCCAACCTCACATCAAGCTTGGCTCGGCTTGGCTAGGCTCGGCTTGGCTGATCTTAGCTAGGCTCAACTTGGCTCGACTCGGCTCGGCTCGGCTCTGCTAGGCTAGTCTCAGGTCTGCTCAAATTGGCTCGTCTTGCCTAGGATAGGCAGTTGGTTCGGTTAGGCGCGAAAGGCTCGGCTTGGCTCGGCTTAGCTTGGTTGAACTGAGCTTGGCTCGATTTGGCAAACTTAGCTCTGCTCGAACCGACTCGAACTCGGTTAGGCTCAACTTCGCTTGGCTTGGCTCGGCTCGGCTTGGCTTGGCTGGGCATCGCTAGGCTCGACTCAGCTTGGCTCTGCAAGGCTATGCTCAGGTCACTTCAGCTTGGCTCATTTCGGGTAGGATGGGCAGTTGGATCAGTTAGGCGTGAACCTGTTCTATCAGTTTCACTACGAGCATGATTTTATTGGTCATTTTACAATACAGATCGACTACGTATTTTTCGGGCATCGTTTAATATTTTTCGTACCTCCTAAAATCATTTAATTGCAAAACTAAATTATTTAATGAGTTTTAAAAATTATCAAAGTGTGATTCTAAAATTCTACTCTACAAGCCGGATTCAACCATATGCGGTTCGCTGAAAGCAGACTCTGTATGAGTTAGTTATGATTTTCCGAATCCAATATTGCTTCTAGAATTTCTCCCGAACTCACTTTAACTTCGAATCCAGTTCTGTCAGTTTCGCTGCGAGCGTGATTCTCTTGGCCATTTTACAAGAATGACTACGTATTTTTCGGGCATCGTTTAACATTTTTCATACCTCCTAAAATTATTTAATTGCAAAACTAAATTATTTAATGAGTTTTAAAAATTAGCAAAGTATGATTCTAAAATTCTACTCTACAAGCCGGATTCAACCATATGTGGTTTGCTGAATGCGGACTCTGTATGAGTTAGTTATGATTTTTCGAATCCGATATTGTTTCCAGAATTTTTCCCGGACTCATTTTAACTCAGAATCTAGTTCTGTCAGTTTTGCTGCGAGCATAATTTTCTTGGCCATTTTACAAAATGGACTAGTTATTTTTCGGGTATCGTTTCATATTTTTTGTGCCTCCTGAAAGAATTTAATTGCAAAAATAAATTATATAATGAGTTTTAAAAATTAATTAAGTATCACACTAAAATTCTACTCTACAAGCCGGATTCAACCATATGCGGTTCGCTGAAAGCGGACTCTGTATGAGTTAGTTATGATTTTCCGAACCCAATATTGCTTCCAAAATTTCTCCCGAACTCACTTTAACTCCGAATCCAGTTCTGTCAGTTTCACTGCGAGCATGATTTTCCTGGCCATTTTACAAGACTGACTACATATTTCTCGAGCACCGTTTAATATTTTTCGTACCTCCTAAAAGCATTTAATTGCAAAACTAAATTATTTAATGAGTTTTAAAAATTAGCAAAGTGTGATTCTAAAATTCTACTCTACAAGCCGGATTCAACCATATGCGGTTCGCTGAAAGCGGACTCTGTATGAGTTAGTTATGATTTTCCGAACCTAATATTGCTTCCAGAATTTCTCCCGGACTCATTTTAACTCCAAATCCAGTTCTGTTAGTTTCAATGCGAGCATGATTTTCCTGGCCATATTACAAGACTTACTACGTATTTTTCGGTCTTTGTTTAATATTTTTCGTGCCTCCTAGAATTATTTAATTGCAAAAATAAATTATTTAATGAGATTTAAAAATTAGCAAAGTGTCACACTAAAATTCTACTCTACAAGCCGGATTCAACCATATGCGGTTCGCTGAAAGAGGACTCCGTATGAGTTAGTTATGATTTTCCAAACCTAATATTGTTTTCAGAATTTCTCCTGACTCATTCTAACTCTAAATCCAGTTCTGTCAGTTTCACTGCGAGCGGGATTTTTCTGGCCATTTTACAAGACTGACTACGTATTTTTCAGGTATCGTTTAATATTTTTCGTGCCTCCTAAAAGAATTTAATTGTAAAAGTAAATTATTTAATGAGTTTTAAACATTAGCAAAGTGTGATACTAAAATTCTACTCTACAAGCCGGATTCAACCATATGCGGTTCACTAAAAGCGGACTCTGTATGAGTTAGTTATGATTTTGCGAACCCAATATTACTTCCAGAATTTCTCCCGGACTCACTTTAACTCCGAATCCTGTTCTGTCTGTTTCATTGCGAGCATGATTTTCCTGGCCATTTTACAAGACTGACTACTTATTTTTTGGGCATCGTTTAATATTTTTCGTGCCTACTAAAGTATTTAATTGCAAAAATAAATTATTTAATGAGATTTAAAAATTAGAAAAATGTAATACTAAAATTCTACTCTACAAGCCGGATTCAATCATATGCGGTTCGCTGAATGCGCACTCCGTATGAGTCAGTTATGATTTTTCGAACCTGATATTGCTTCCATAATTTCTCTCGGACTCATTTTAACTCCAAATCTAGTTCTGTTAGTTTCACTGCGAGCGTGATTTTCCTGGCCATTTTACAAAATTGACTACATATTTTTTGGGCATCGTTTAATATTTTTCGTGCCTCCTGAAATCATTTAATTGCGAAAGTAAATTATTTAATGAGTTTTAAAAATTAGTAAAGTATGATACTAAAATTCTACTCTACAAGTCGGATTCAACCAAATGCGGTTCGTTGAAAGCTGACTCTATATGAGTTAGTTATGATTTTCCGAACCCAATATTGCTTCTAGAATTTCTCCCGGACTCACTTTAACTCCGAATCATGTTCTGTCAGTTTCACTGCGAGCATGATTTTCCTGACCATTTTACAAGGCTGACTACATATTTTTCGAGCATCATTTAATATTTTTTGTACCTCCTAAAAACATTTAATTGCAAAACTAAATTATTTAATGAGTTTTAAAAATTAGCAAAGTGTGATACTAAAATTATACTCTACAAGCCGGATTTAATCATTGTTTCCAGAATTTTTCCGCACTCATTTGAACTCTAAATCTAGTTCTGTCAGTTTTCCTACGAGCGTGATTTTCCTGGCCATTTTACAAGTCTGACTACGTATTTTTCGGGCATAGTTTAATATTTTTCGTGCCTCTTAAAATCATTTAATTGCAAAATTAAATTATTTAATGAATTTTAAAAATTAGCAAAGTGTGATACTAAAATTCTACTCTACAAGCCGGATTCAACCATATGAGGTTCGCTGAAAGCGGACTCTGTATGAGTTAGTTATGATTTTCCGAACCTAATATTGCTTCTAGAATTTCTCACGGACTCATTGTAACCCAAAATCCAGTTCTGTCAGTTTCACTGCGAGCATGATTTTCCTGGCCATTTTACATGACTGACTACCTATTTTTCGGGAATCATTTAATATTTTTCGTGCCGCCTAGAAACATTTAATTGCAAAAGTAAATTATTTAATAAGTTTTAAAAATTAGCAAAGTGTGATACTAAAATTCTACTCTACAAGCCGGATTCAACAATATGCGGTTCGCTGAAAGCGGACTCTGTATGAGTTAGTTATGATTTTCCGAACCTAATATTGCTTTCAGAATTTCTCCCGGACTCATTTTAACTGCAAATCCAGTTCAGTCAGTTTCACCGCGAGCATGATTTTCCTGGCCATTTTACAAGACTGACTACATATTTTTTGAACATCGTTTAATATTTTTCCTGCCTATTAAAAACATTTAATTGCAAAAGTAAATTATTTAATGAGTTTTAAAAATTAGCAAAGTGTGATACTAAAATTCTACTCTACAAGCCGGATTGAACCATATGCGGTTCACTGAAAGCGGACTCTGTATGAGTTAGTTATGATTTTTCGAACCTAATATTGCTTTCAAAATTTCTCCCGAACTCATTTTAACTCCAAATCCAGTTCTATCAGTTTCACTATGAGCGAGATTTTCCTGGCCATTTTACAAGACTGACTACATCTTTTCCGGGTATCGTTTAATATTTTTCATGTCTCATAGAATCATTTAATTGCAAAAGTAAATTATTTAACGAGTTTTAAAAATTAGCAAAGTATGATACTAAAATTCTACTCTACAAGCCACATTCAATCATATGCGGTTCGCTGAAAGCGGACTCTGTATGAGTTAGTTATGATTTTCCGAACCTAATATTGCTTCTAGAATTTATCACGGACTCATTTTAACTCCAAATCCAGTTCTGTCAGTTTCACTGCGAGCATGATTTTCCTGGTCATTTTACAAAACTAACTATGTATTTTTCAGGGTTCATTTAATATTTTTCGTGCTGCCTAGAAACATTTAATTGCAAAAGTAAATTATTTAATGAGTTTTAAAAATTAGCAAAGTGTGATACTAAAATTCGACTCTACAAGCCGGATTCAACCATATACGATTCGCTGAAAGCGGACTCTGTATGAGTTAGTTATGATTTTCCGAACCCAATATTACTTCCAGAATTTCTCCCGGACTCACTTTAACTCCGAATATTGTTCTGTTAGTTTCACTGCGAGAATGATTTTCCTGGCCATTTGACAAGACTAACTACGTATATTTCGGGCATCGTTTAATATTTTTCGTGCCTACTAAAAGCATTTAATTGCAAAAGTAAATTATTTAATGAGTTTTAAAAATTAGCAAAGTGTGATATAATTCTACTCTACAAGCCGGATTCAACCATATGCGGTTCGCTGAAAGCGGACTCTGTATGAGTTAGTTATGATTTTCTCAACCTAATATTGTTTCTAGAATTTCTCACGGACTCATTTTAACTCCAAATCCAATTCTGTCAGTTTCACTGCGAGCATGATTTTCCTGTCCATTTTACAAGCCCGACTACATATTTTTCGGGCATCGTTTCATATTTTTTCGTGCCTCCTGAAATTATTTAATTGCAAAAATAAATTATTTAATGAGATTTAAAAATTAGCAAAGCGTCACACTAAAATTCTACTCTACTAGCCGGATTCAACCATATGCTGTTCGCTGAAAGCGGACTCCGTATGAGTTAGTTATGATTTTCCAAACCTAATATTATTTTCAGAATTTCACCTGGACTCATTTTAACTCCAAATCCAGTTATGTCAGTTTCACTGCGAGCATGATTTTCTTGGCCATTTTACAAGACTGATTATGTATTTGTCGGGCATCATTTAATATTTTTCGTGCCGCCTAGAAACATTTAATTGCAAAAGTAAATTATTTAATGAGTTTTAAAAATTAGAAAAGTGTGATACTAAAATTCTACTCTACAAGCCGGATTCAACCATATGCGGTTAGCTGAAAGCGGACTCTGTATGAGTTAGTTATGATTTTCCGGACCTAATATTGCTTTCAAAATTTCTCTCGGACTCATTTTAACTCCAAATCCAGTTCTGTCAGTTTCACTGTGAGCATCATTTTACTGGCCATTTTACAAGACTGACTACGTATTTGTCGGGCATCATTTAATATTTTTCGTACCGCCAAGAAATATTTAATTGCAAAAGTAAATTATTTAATGAGTTTTAAAAATTAGCAAGGTGTGATACTAAAATTCTACTCTACAAGTCGGATTCAACCATATGCCGTTCGTTGAAAGCGGACTCTCTATGAGCTAGTTATGATTTTACGAACCTAATATTACTTCTAGAAATTCTCTCAGACTCATTTTAACTTCAAATCCAGTTCTGTCAGTTTCACTGCGAGCGTGATTTTCCTGGACATTTTACAAGCCTGACTATATATTTTTCGAGCATCGTTTCATATTTTTCGTATCTCTTGAAACTATTTAATTGTAAAAATAAATTATTTAATGAGATTTAAAAATTCGGAAGGTGTTACACTAAAATTTTACTGTACAAGCAGGATTCAACCATATACGGTTCACTGAAAGCGGACTCTGTATGAGTTAGTTATAATTTTCCGAACCCAATATTGCTTCCAGAATTTCTCCCGGACTCACTTTAACTCCGAATCATGTTCTGTTAGTTTCACTGCGAGCGTTATTTTCCTGGCCATTTTACAAGACTGACTACGTATTTTTTGGGCACCGTTTCATATTTGTAGTGCCTCCTGAAATTATTTAATTGCAAAATTAAATTATTTAATGAGATTTAAAAATTAGCAAAGTGTTACACTAAAATTCTACTCTACAAGCCGGATTCAACCATATATGGTTCGCTGAAAGCGGACTCTGTATGAGTTAGTTATAATTTTCCGAACCCGATATTGTTTTCAAAAAATTTTCCGAACTCATTTTAACTCTAAATCCAGTTCTGTCAGTTTTACTACGAGCGTAATTTTCCTGGACATTTTACAAGTCTGACTACGTATTTTTTTAGCATTGTTTAATATTTTTCGTGCCTCCTAGAAGCATTTAATTGCAAAAGTAAATTATTTAATGAGTTTTAAAAATTAGAAAAGTGTGATACTAAAATTCTACTCTACAAGCCGGATTCAACCATATTCGGTTAGCTGAAAGCAGACTCCGTATGAGTTAGTTATGATTTTCCGAACCTAATATTGCTTTCAAAATTTCTCCCGGACTCATTTTAACTCCAAATCCAGTTCTGTCAGTTTCACTGTGAGCATCATTTTACTAGCCATTTTACGAGACTGACTACGTATTTGTCGGGCATCATTTAATATTTTTCGTACCGCCAAGAAACATTTAATTACAAAAGTAAATTATTTAATGAGTTTTAAAAATTAGCAAAGTGTCACACTAAATTTCTACTCTACAAGCCGGATTCAACAATATGCGATTCGCTGAAAGCGGACTCCGTATAAGTTATTTATGATTTTTCAAACCTAATATTGCTTTCAGAATTTCTCCCTGACTCATTAAACTCCAAATCAAGTTCTGTTAGTTTCACTGCGAGCGGAATTTTCCTGGCCATTTTACAAGACTGACTACGTATTTTTCAGGCATCGTTTAATATTTTTCGTGCCTCCTAAAAAATTTAATTGCAAAAGTAAATTATTTAATGAGTTTTAAAAATTAGCAAAGTATGATACTAAAATTCTACTCTACAAGCCGGATTCAACCATATGCGGTTCGCTGAAAGCGGAATCTGTAAGAGTTAGTTATCATTTTCCGAACCTAATATTACTTCCAGAATTTCTTATGGACTCATTTTAACTCCAAATCGAGTTCTGTCACTTTCTCTGCGAGTCTGATTTTCCTGGACATTTTACAAGCCCGACTACATATTTTTCGGGCATCGTTTCATATTTTTCGTGCCTCCTGAAATTATTTAATTACAAAAATAGATTATTTAATGAGATTTAAAAATTAGTAAAATGTCACACTAAAATTCTACTCTACAAGACGGATTCAACCACATACGGTTCAATGAAAGCGGACTCCGTATGAATTAGTTATGATTTATCAAACCTAATATTGCTTTTAGAATTTCTCCCGGACTCATTTTAACTCCAAATCTAGTTCTGTCAGTTTCACTGCGAGCAATATTTTTCTGGCCATTTTAGAAGACTATCTACGTATTTTTCAGGCATCATTTAATATTTTTTGTGCCTCCTAAAAGAATTTAATTGCAAAAGTAAATTATTTAATGAGTTTTAAAAATTAGAAAAGTATGATACTAAAATTCTACTCTACAAGCCGGATTCAACCATATGCGGTTCGCTGAAAGCGGACTCTGTATGAGTTAGTTATGATTTTTCGAATCAAATATTGTTTTCAGAATTTTTGCCGGACTCATTTTAACTCCAAATCCAGTTCTGTCAGTTTCACTGCGAGCATGATTTTCATGCCCATTTTACAAGACTGACTACTTATTTTTCGGGCATCGTTTAATATTTTTCGTGTCTACTAAAAACATTTAATTGCAAAAGTAAATTATTTAATGAGTTTTAAAAATTATCAAAGTATGATACTAAAATTCTACTCTACAAACCGGATTCAACCATATGTGGTTCACTGAAAGCGGACTCTGTATGAGTTAGTTATGATTTTCTGAACCTAATATTGCTTCCAGAATTTATCTCGGATTCATTTTAACTCCAAATCCAGTTCTGTCAGGTTCACTGCGAGCATAAATTTCCTGGCCATTTTACAAGACTGACTACGTAATTTTCGGGTATAATTTAATATTTTTCGTGGCGCCTAGAAACATTTAATTGCAAAAATAAATTATTTAATGAGATTTAAAAATTAGCAAAGTGTGATACTAAAATTCTACTCTACAAGCCGGATTCGACCATATATAATTCGCTGAAGGCGGACTCTGTATGAGTTAGTTATGATTTTCCGAACCCAATATTGCTTCTAGAATTTCTCTCGGACTCACTTTAACTCCGAATCCTATTCTGTTAGTTTCACTGCGAGCATGATTTTCCTAGCCATTTAACAAGACTGACTACGTATATTTCGGGCATCGTTTAATATTTTTCGTGCCTACTAAAACCATTTAATTGCAATACTAAATTATTTAATGAGTTTTAAAAATTAGCAAAGTGTGATACTAAAATTCTACTCTACAAGCCGGATTCAACCATATGCGGTTCGCTGAAAACGGACTCTGTATGATTTAGTTATGATTTTCTGAACCTAATATTTCTTCCAAAATTTCTCACGGGCTCATTATAATTCCAAATCCAGTTCTGTTAGTGTCACTGCGAGCATGATTTTCCTGGCCATTTTACAAGCCTGACTACTTATTTTTCGGGCATCGTTTCATATTTTTCGTTCCTCTTGGAAATATTTAATTACAAAAATAAATTATTTAATGAGTTTTAAAAATTAGGAAAGTGTGATACTAAAATTCTACTCTACTAGTCGGATTCAACCATATGCGGTTCGCTGAAAGCGGACTCTGTATGAGTTAGTTATGATTTTCCAAACCTAATATTGCTTCCAGAATTTCTCTCGAACTCACTTTAATTCCGAATCTTATTCTGTCAGTTTCACTGCGAGCATGATTTTCCTAGCCATTTAACAAGACTGACTACGTATATTTCGGGCATCGTTTAATATTTTTCGTGCCTACTAAAACCATTTAATTGCAATACTAAATTATTTAATGAGTTTTAAAAATTAGCAAATTGTGATACTAAAATTCTACTCTACAAGCCGGATTCAACCATATGCGGTTCGCTGAAAACGGACTCTGTATGATTTAGTTATGATTTTCTGAACCTAATATTTCTTCCAGAATTTCTCACGGGCTCATTATAATTCCAAATCCAGTTCTGTTAGTGTCACTGCGAGCATGATTTTCCTGGCCATTTTACAAGCCTGACTACTTATTTTTCGGGCATCGTTTCATATTTTTCGTTCCTCTTGGAAATATTTAATTACAAAAATAAATTATTTAATGAGTTTTAAAAATTAGGAAAGTGTGATACTAAAATTCTACTCTACTAGTCGGATTCAACCATATGCGGTTCGCTGAAAGCGGACTCTGTATGAGTTAGTTATGATTTTCCAAACCTAATATTGCTTCCAGAATTTCTCTCGAACTCACTTTAATTCCGAATCTTATTCTGTCAGTTTCACTGCGAGCATGATTTTCCTGGCCATTTTACAAGACTGACTACGTATTTTTCGGGCATCATTAAATATTTTTCGTGCCTACTATAATCATTTAATTGCAAAATTAAATTATTTGATGAGTTTTAAAAATTAGCAAAGTGTGATACTAAAATTCTACTCTACAAGTCGGATTCAACCATATGAGGTTCGCTGAAAGCGGACTCTGTATAAGTTAGTTATGATTTTTGGAACCCAATATTACTTCCAGAATTTTTCCCGGACTCACTTTAACTCCAAATCCAGTTCTGTCAGTTTCACTGCGAGCGTGATTTTCCTAAAAATTAGTAAAGTATGATTCTAAAATTCTACTCTACAAGTCGGATTCAACCATATGCGGTTCGCTGAAAGCAGACTCTGTATGAGTTAGTTATGATTTTCTGAACTTAATATTGGTTCCAGAATTTCTCTCGGACTCATTTTAACTCCAAATCTAGTTCTGTCAGTTTCACTACGAGCGTGATTTTTCTGGACATTTTACAAGCCTGACTACATATTTTTCGAGCATCGTTTCATATTTTTCGTGCGTCCTGAAAGTATTTAATTACAAAAATAAATTATTTAATGAGATTTAAAAATTAGCAAAGTATCACACTAAAATTCTACACTACAAGCTGGATTTAACCATATATGGTTCGCTGAAAGCGGACTCCGTATGTGTTAGTTATGATTTTTCAAACCTAATATTGCTTCTAGAATTTCTCTCGGACTCACTTTAACTCCGAATCTTATTCTGTCAGTTGCACTGCGAGCATGATTTTCCTGGCCATTTTACAAGACTGACTACTTATTTTTCGGGCATCATTAAATATTTTTCGTGCCTACTATAATCATTTAATTGCAAAAGTAAATTATTTAATGAGTTTTAAAAATTAGTAAAGTGTGATACTAAAATTCTGCTCTACAAGTCGGATTCAACGATATGCGGTTCACTGAAAACGGACTCTGTATGAGTTAGTTATGATTTTCCGAACCCAATATTGTTTCCAGAATTTTTCTCGGACTCACTTTAACTCCGAATCCTGTTCTGTTAGTTTCACTGCGAGCAAGATTTTCCTGGCCATTTGACAAGATTGACTACGTATTTCTCGGGCTTCGTTTAATATTTTTTGTGCCTCCTGAAATTATTTAATTGCAAAAATAAGTTATTTAATGAGATTTAAAAATTAGCAAAGTGTCACACTAAAATTCTACTCTAAAAGTCGGACTCAACCATATGTGGTTCGCTGAAAGCGGACTCCGTATGAGTTTGTTATAATTTTCCAAACCTAATATTGTTTTTAGAATTTCTCCCGGACTCATTCTAACTCCAAATCCAATTCTGTCAGTTTCACTGCGAGCGGGATTTTCCTGGCCATTTTACAAGACTGACTACGTATTTTTCAGACATCGTTTAATATTTTTCATGCCTCCTAAAAGAATTTAATTGCAAAAGTAAATTATTTAATGAGTTTTAAAAATTAGCAAAGTGTTATACTAAAATTCTACTCTACAACCCGGATTCAACCATATGTGGTTCGCTGAATGCGGACTCTGTATGAGTTAGTTATGATTTTCCGAATCTAATATTGCTTTCAAAATTTCTCTCGGACTCATTTTAACTCCAAATCCAATTCTGTCAGTTTCACTGCGAGTATGGTTTTCCTGGCCATTTTACAAGACTGACTACTTATTTTTTGAGCATCGTTTAATATTTTTCGTGCCTCCTAAAAGCATTTAATTGCAAAAGTAAATTATTTAATGAGTTTTAAAAATTAGTAAAATGTGATAATAAAATTATACTCTACAAGCTGGATTCAATCATATGCGGTTCGCTGAAAGCGGGACTCTGTATGAGTTAGTTATGATTTTCTGAACCTAATATTATTTCCAGAATTTCTCCTGGACTCATTTCAACTCTTCATCCAGTTCTGTCAGTTTCACTGCGAGCATGATTTTCGTTGCCATTTTACAAGGTGACTTCGTATTTTTCGTGCATCGTTTAATATTTTTCGTGCCTCCTGAAATTATTTAATTGAAAAAATAAATTATTTAATATGATTTAAAAATTAGCAAAGTGTCACACTAAAATTCTAATCTACAAGTCGGACTTAACCATATACGGTTCGCTGAATGCGGACTCCGTATGAGTTAGTTATGATTTTCCAAACCTAATATTGTTTTTAAAATTTCTCTCGGACTCATTCTAACTCCAAATCTAGTTCTGTCAGTTTCACTGCGAGCGGGATTTTTCTGGCCATTTTACAAGACAGACCTAGATTCAACCATTTGCAGTTCGCTGAAAGAGGACTCTGTATGACTTAGTTATGATTTTCTGAACCTGATATTGCTTCTAGAATTTCTTCCGGAATCATTTTAACTCAAAATCTAGGTCTGTCAGTTTCACTGCGAGCGTGATTTTCCTGGCCTTTTTATAAGACTGACTACGTATTTTTCGAGCATCGTTAAATATTTTTCATGCCTCCTAAAAGCATTTAATTGCAAAAAATAAATTATATAATGAGTTTTAAAAATTAGCAAAGTGTGATATTAAAATTCCACTCTACCAGACGGATTCAACCATATGTGGTTGGCTGAAAGAGGACTCTGTATGAGTTAGCTATGATTTTCCAAACCCAATATTATTTTCAGAATTTCTATCGGACTCATTTTAACTCCAAATTCAGTTCTGTCACTTTCACTGCGAGCGTGATTTTCCTGGTCTTTTTACAAGACTGACTACTTATTTTTTGGGCATTGTTTCATATTTTTCGTGCCGACTGAAAGAATTTAATTGCAAAAATAAATTATATAATTAGTTTTAAAAATTATTAAAATCTCAAACTAAAATTCTACTCTACAAACCGGATTCAACCATATGTGGTTCGCTGAAAGCGGACTCCGTAGGAGTTAGTTATATTTTTTGAACCCGATATTTCTTCCAGAATTTTTCTCGGACTAATTTTAACTCTGAATCCAGTTCTTTCAATTTCACTGTGAGTGTCATTTTCCTGGACATGTTACAAGACTGACTTCGTATTTTTCGGGCATCATTTCATATTTTTCGTGCCTTCTAAAAATATTTAATTGCAAAAAAAATTATATAACGAGTTTTAAAAATTAATAAAGTCTCAAACTAAAATTGTACTCTACAAACCGGATTCAACCATATGTGGTTCGCTGAAAGCAGACTCCGTATGAATTAGTTATGATTTTCCGAACCCGATATTGCTTGCAAAATTTATTTATCCCTGACTCATTTGAACTCCGAATCCAGTTCTCTTAAGTTTGTTGCGAGTGAGATTTTCCTGGCCATTTTACAAGACTGACTTCGTATTTTTCAAGCATCGTTTCATATTTTTCATGCCTACTGAAAACATTTAATTGCAAAAATTAATTATATAATGAGTTTTAAAAATTAGCAAAGTGTGATATTAAAATTCTACTCTATAAGCCGGATTCAACCATATGCGGTTCGCTGAAATCGGACTCCGTATGAATTAGTTATGATTTTTCGAACGTGATATTGCTTCTAGAATTTCTCCCGGACTCATTTTAACTCCGAATTAAGTTCTGTCCAGTTCGCTGCGAGCGTCAGTTTCCTGGCCATTTTACAAGATCGACTTCTTATTTTTCGGGAATCGTTTCATTTTTTCGTGCCTCCTAAAAGTATTTAATTGCAAAAATAAATTATATAATTAGTTTTTAAAAATTATTAAAGTCTCAAACTAAAATTCTACTCTACAAACCGGATTCAACCATATGTGGTTCGCTGAAAGCGGACTCCGTAGGAGTTAGTTATATTTTCCGAACCCGATATTTCTTCCAGAATTTTTCTCGGACTCATTTTAACTCTGAATCCAGTTCTTTCAATTTCACTGTGAGTGTCATTTTCCTGGACATGTTACAAGACTGACTTCGTATTTTTCGGGCATCATTTCATATTTTTCGTGCCTTCTGAAAATATTTAATTGCAAAAAAAAATTTATATAACGAGTTTTAAAAATTAATAAAGTCTCAAACTAAAATTGTACTCTACAAATCGGATTCAACAATATGTGGTTCGCTGAAAGCAGACTCCGTATGAATTAGTTATGATTTTCTAAACCCGATATTGCTTGCAAAATTTATCCCTGGCTCATTTGAACTCCGAATCCAGTTCTCTCAAGTTTGTTGCGAGTGAGATTTTCCTGGCCATTTTACAAGACTGACTTCGTATTTTTCAAGCATCGTTTCATATTTTTCATGCCTACTGAAAACATTTAATTGTAAAAATAAATTATATAATGAGTTTTAAAAATTAGCAAAATGTCACACTAAAATTCTACTCTACAAGCCGGATTCAACCATATGTGGTTCGCTGAAAGCGAACTCCGTATGAATTAGTTATGATTTTTCGAACCTGATATTGCTTCCAGAATTTCTCTCGGGCTTATTTTAACTCCGAATCCAGTTCTTCAAGTTCGCTGCGAGCGTGATTTTCCTGACCATTTTACAAGATCGACTTCGTATTTTTCGGGCATCATTTCATATTTTTCGTTCCTCCTGAAAATATTTAATTGCAAAAATAAATTATATAATGAGTTTTAAAAATTAGCAAAGTATTACACTAAAATTCTACTCTACAAATCGTATTCAACCATATGCGGTTCGCTGAATGCGGACTCCGTATGAATTAGTTATGATTTTCCGAACCCGATATTGTTTCCAGAATTTCTCCCGGACTCATTGTAACTCTGAATCCAGTTCTGTCAAGTTCGCTGCGAGCATCATTTTCCTGGCCATTTTCAAGACTGATTTCGTATTTTTTGGGCATCGTTTCATATTTTTCGTGCTTTCTGAAAGTATTTAATTGCAAAAAAAATTATATAATGAGTTTTAAAAATTAGCAAAGTATCACACTAAAATTCTACTCTACAAGCCGGATTCAACCATATGCGGTTCGCTGAAAGCGGACTCCGTATGAATTAGTTATGATTTTCCGAACATGATATTACTTCCAGAATTTATCTCAGACTCATTTTATTTCCGAATCCAGTTCCATCAAGTTCGCTGTGATCGTGATTTTCCTGGCCATTTTACAAGACTGATTTCGTATTTTTCGAGCATCGTTTCATATTTTTGGTGCCTCCTGAAAATATTTAATTACAAAAATAAATTATATAATGAGTTTTCAAAATTAGCAAAGTGTGAGACTAAAATTCTACTCTACAAGCCGGATTTAACCATATGTGGTTCGCTGAAATCGGACTCCGTATGAATTAGTTATGATTTTCCGAACATGATATTATTTCCAGAATTTCTCCCAGACTCATTTTAACTCCGAATCTAGTTCCGTCCAGTTCGCTGCGAGCGCCATTTTCCTGGCCATTTTACAAGATCAACTTCGTATTTTTCGGGAATCGTTTCATTTTTTTCGTGCCTCTGAAACATTTAATTGCAAAAATAAATTATATAATGAGTTTTAAAAATTAGCAAAGTGTCAAACTAAAATTCTACTCTACAAACTGGATTCAACCATATGCGGTTCGTTGAAAGCGGACTCCGTATGAATTAGTTATGATTTTCCGAACCCGATATTGGTTCTAGAATTTATCTCGGACTCATTTTAACTCCGAATCTAGTTCTGTCAAGTTCGCTGCGATCATGATTTTCCTGGCCATTTTACAAGCCTTACTTCGTATTTTTCGGGCATCGTTTCATATTTTTGATGCATCTTGAAAACATTTAATTGCAAAAATAAATAATATAATGAGGTTTAAAAATTAGCAAAGTGTTACACTAAAATTCTACTCTACAAGCTGGATTCAACCATATGAGGTTCGCTGATAGCGGACTCCGTATGAATTAGTTGTGATTTTCCGAATCCAATATTGCTTTTAGAATTTCTCTCGGACTCATTTTAACTCCGAATCTAGTTATGTCTAGTTCGTTGCGAGCATGATTTTCCTGGCCATTTTACAAGATCGACTTCGTATTTTTCGGGGATCGTTTCATATTTTTCATGCCTCCTGAAAATATTTAATTACAAAAATAAATTATATAATGAGTTTTAAAAATTAGCAAAGTGTCACCCTAAAATTCTACTCTACAAGCCGGATTCAACCATATGCGGTTCCCTGAAAGCGGACTCTGTATAAATTAGGATTTTCTGATCCCGGTATTACTTCCAGAATTTTTCCCGGACTCATTTTAACTCCAAATCCAGGTCTGTCAAGTTCGCTGCGAGTGTGATTTTCCTGGCCATTTTACAATACTGACAACTTATTTTTCGGGCATCGTTTCATATTTTTCGTGCCTCCTGAAAATATTTAATTGCAAAAATAAATAATATAATGAGTTTTAAAAATTAGCAAAGTGTCAAACTAAAATTCTACTTTACAAGCCGGATTCAACCATATGTGGTTCGTTGAAAGCGGACTCTGTATGAATTAATTATGATTTTACGAACCCGATATTACTTCCAGAATTTCTCCCGGACTCATTTTAACTCCGAATCCATGGAACAAAGACACATTTCACCGTATATAAATAAAGAATTCGAAAAACAGATATAACTTAGGGGGATAAATTTTGAAATTTGTGGAGGATAAAAGGAGATAAAATTTTGAAATATAACGATGAATTTTTAAATTCATGGGGGGCAGAAAAAAATAAATATTAGGAACATGTGATATTTTTATAAAAAATGAACATAATCATCATTCACTATATATAAATAAAGAATTCGAAAATGATATATAATGTAAGGATAGAGGAGAAATTTTAAATTTTATGAGGGGCATAAAGAGATAAATATTAGTTACGTGGGACAATTTTATTAAAATAAGGGACAAAATCATTATTTTACCATATATAAATAAAGAATTCTTAAAGAATATAAAATTTAGGGATATAGAGGGGATTTTAAAATTTGTGGAGGATAAAAGGTGGATAAAAATTTAGAATATAGTAAGAAATTTTAAATTTATGTGGGGGGCAAAAAGAGATAAATATTAGGGACAAAAATAAATTTTATATAAAAAAGGATAAAATCATCATTCATCTTATATAAATAAAGAATTTGGAAAAGGAGATATAATTTATGAATAGAGATGAAATTTTGAAATTTGTGTAGGACAAAAGAGGATAAAAATTTAAAATATAGCGATTTTGTTTTAAATTTATGAGGGCCAGAAAGGGATAAATATTAGGGACATGTGGCAATTTTATAAAAATGAGGACAAAATTATCATTCGCCATATATAAATAAAGAATTCGAAAAAGGAGATATAATTTATGAATAGAGGGGGAATTTTAAATTTTGTGGAGGTCAATATGGGATAAAAATTCGGGGTATATAGAGAAATTTTTAAATTTATGCGTGGTACAAAGGGACAAATATTAGGGACACACGATAATTTTATTTTAAAAGAGGACAAAATCATCATTCACCATATATAAATAAAGAATTCGAAATGAGATATAATTTAGGGATATATAGGGAATTTTGAAATTTGTGGATGACAAAATGGGATAAAAATTCGAGATATAAAAATAAAATTTTAAATTTATGAGGGACAAAAATGGATAAAATATTAGGGCCATGGGCCAATTATATAAAAAAAATGATAAAATCATCATTCACCGTATATATATATAAAGAATTCGAAAATAATATATAATTTTTTAAAGCAGGGATAGCATCAAGGTTGTCATTTTGGTATCTATGCTTGGGCCATTTGTGAGGGATGTTGTTTCGTGGGAGAAGGTCGAGGAATTATAAGCTGGATATATTTTTGGCATACCAGCGAAATGTTGACTTCAAGGGGTAGGTGGATTTCAAGTTGATACCGTTTGGAGGAGGGCGCAGAGGATGTCCAATGATACATTTCGATTTCACCGTAATTAAGATTGCCTTTTCTAATTTACTCTACCATTTTAATTGGGAGTTGTTGCAAGGGGAGGCCTACCGAAAGCTGGGTGATGCTGCTACCATCATCACTATCACCTCAATGTTGACATTGAGGTCGAAGGCGGAGACGGAAGCCATATAGGCGTCGACTGCAAGTGAGGAGCCAAGGAGAAGGAGGAGGACCGGAGGAGGAGATGGAGGAGAGCTGAAGAAGGGGACATCGATTGGAGGGAGAGAGAAAAAATGAACCTAATTTGTAATATATAAACAAGGTTTATAATAAATTTATAAAAATAATATTATTTTAGAAAAATATTCCATATTGTCAAAAAATTAGCCATGCATATATTTTTCAACGGTAAAGTGGGGGACATGAACTAATGGAAACCACGAATTCTCCGAGATTCCCGTGAGTTGAAAAATGAAACCAAAGTGAATAATTTGAAATAGTTCAAGATCTTTTTTTTTTTTTTTTTTTGCTGTTTTCTCCCATATATATTAACTTTTTTGTATTAAATTATTATCTGATATTAAAAATAAATAATATTTGTAAAAATATTCAATTCCAAAACCCTAACTTTAACCCCTCCCGTTACCCGTTACGCATCGCCTCTCTATCTCTCCCGCACTCACCCCACCCGCACGGCCGTACCAGTGTACCACTCTCCTACATCTTGCCTCTGTGCCGCCCGACGTATCTCGCTGCTCCTCCTCGCCTCTCGCCGCTCCTTCTCGCCTCTCACCGGACCCCGCTGCTCCTCGTCGCGTCTCGCCGGATCTCGCTGCTCCTCACCGCCCCTTAACACCCCTTGCCGCATCTCGCCGCCCCTTGCTGCCCGGCGCATCTCACCGCATTCGCCGCCGAGACAAGCTCTTTTGGGTAGTCTCATCTCGCCGCCCCTTGCTTCCCGGCGCATCTCACCGCATTCGCCGCCGAGACAAGCTCTTTTGGGTAGTCTCGCTGCTCCTTCATCAATTTTTAGCAGCTCTGGAAGGTGTTGTAACATTCTTTGCTAGAGTTGGTCTCCCTCTCTCTCTACACGCTACGCCATTTAATCCTCTCTCCGTCCACGCAGCGCCGACAAGCGAAGGGAGGCGGGTTACGGGGCCACCGGGCGACTTTGGGCGAGGGTTGACTGCGGGCCTCAGGTAGTCCTATTATCCTTCCCCTCTTCTCATCTTTTTTAGTTTTTTCTTCCCTACTCATTGATGCCCCAAGGGCGGCTTTAGAGATCCGACCAGGCCCTGCCGTTGTAAGGGTTGCAAGATCTCACCTCTCACTAGTCTGCTACTGCTATTTTTTCCCCTATTAATCTGATCGCGGCGAGGGATGATATTTGATTTGCTTGTTTTGCGTACACAATTTAATATCATTGAGGTTACTTTCTTGTATTGCCGCCAGCATTAGAATGAATATGCAATTACTAATGACCGTGATTTCGCTAGCCATTTTACAAGAATTGACCGCATATTTTTGGGACGTTGATTCATATTTTTCGTGCCTCTTGAAAGAGTTTTATTGCAAAAATAAAATATATAATGAATTTTAAAAATTAGCAAAGTGACTCACGAAAATTCTACTATGCCAGTCGGTTTGGCAATCTCGAAAATTCCGGCCACCAATGTCATTGTTGCCCCCCTTCTTGCCTCAGCATCGTGCAGCTCCTTGTGCCGCACAATCGCCCATTTCCCCCTATTATTTTTTATTTGCCAAAATACCCCTATACTTAAGTGAATCAAACATGGACCTATACTCACCCGATTCGAGTTCCGATCGGACCCTCGGAGTCGTCTCAAGTCCAACATACATCTAACATCCCAATCAACTTAACAAAAACAATTTTGCTTGTGCGTAAAGGTCGTACCTCGATTTGCGCCTACGGCGATTCGCTAGGCCTACTCAGACGCACATCCAAAATTTTTCGCTGAAATAATAATAAATCAAAATTAAATTTTTCCATGGGTATTACGGTCGGAGTATGTTTTGCAGGTCCCTCCACCCATCCGATCCCGCCCGTTGGAGTTGCACCAAGAAAGGAGGGGAAATATTAACCTTGTTTGAATATAATTTAATAAGGGGAATGGAAGGGAAAGGAAGACAAAAATTAACCTTGTTTGGTTATACTTTGTAAGGCGAAAAAATAGGAAAGAGGAATTTTTTTATTTAATAGACAATTATACCATTTTTTGTTTTTGTGTTATACATATGTTTTCTTTTTTTGTCATTTCTATTCCTATAGATATTAGGATTTTTTTGACCGACTACAAATATTAGGATTAGACAGAAGATATTATGAATGGAAAAAAATGAGAACGAGATGATTTTTTTTTGCCTTCGTATTCAATAGAGATGATAAGAGGTCACTAGGATTTAGTAAAAGCTTATATATGTATTAAAATAATAAGGTTACTCTTGTAAATTTATTTTGGATGAATGTTTACAATTTTTTTCACATCCATTCAACTCCAAATCGGAGTTGAAAGAAAATTGGAATTTGGAGGGGAACCAAGATAAATAATTTCCCCCAATCCCTTTTCCATCCATTAAAATTAGAAAACCAAACAAGGAGAAAAATTCCCCTCTTTCCTTCTCTTCCTTTACACTATGTTTGAATAACTTTGAGTAAGGGGTTTGGATGGGGAGGGGTTTGAAGGGTTTTGGAGGGGAAGAGGTTTGGATGTTTTTGAAAGGATTTTAAAAATCTTGTTTGGTTAAAATTCATAAGGGTTTGGAGGAATTTTGTAGACCACCATGTCCTCGTTTATAATAATATATATTTTTTATTTTAAGGATATTTTTATAAAACCTCTTCAAAACTCTTTAAAATTGGAGGTTTTGAAAACGGGTTCTAGGAGGGGTTTGGAAGAGTTTGAAATCCCTCCAAACTCTTTAAAAAAAGTTATTCAAATATGATATTTTAAAACCCTTCAAATATCTCTAAAATCTTTCGAAATCTTAATCCAAATATAGTATTAACCTCAATTCAAACGGGATGTTAGGGTCCAATTTAAAACAACCGTTGCGCTAAAAGCCCGATCTGACAACCGAGAAAATTTAGGACCAAATTGAAAACAACCTTTGTGCTAAAAAGCCCGATCTGACAATCCAGAAAACTGAATTTCCTAGGGTTTCCCAATGCTTGCCCACTCCCTCGCTGTTCAACATGTTCATCTCCAGCGGCCATGGGACGCCTGACCTTGGAGTAAATCTCCCAGGAGAGCAAGGGCGGCGCCGACGCTACCACCTCTCTCAATCTCTCCCATCGAATTCTCTCCAATGTCAGCCGATAAGCTCCTTTCACCACTCACTCACACAAGACGATAGAAGATCGACTTCACATCTCATGCATGTTCACCTCTGTTTTGCAGGTATCGTGTTTGAGCAATTTCCACAACTTAGAGAGGCTTGATCTTAGTTTCAACTACCTCTCATCCCTCGAGATCGTTCTCTTTCCCGATAGTTTCGCTGACTTGAATCGAACTTGTAATGAGTTGGTATTCTACAATCAGTCGTTTCTGCTTTTCTTGTGTTTAACCACAGGATCTTTCCTCATGCGTCAACTTGAAGTGGTTGTCTGTAATGGAAAACAAACTTAAATGTTGAAAGGGGTTGAAGGTCTTTCTAAGCTGACGGTGAGTCCAAAATGGTATTCTCATATGCAGTGTGCTAACATATCAATCAACTATTATTATTTTTCCCATAGTTATCAGACAGTTGTACGACAAACACCTTTATCTATTCATTTTCTTTTATGTCTATTTCATTGAAACCAACACCATATTGCATCCTGAGGGGTTTGTTGGAGTAAATGCAATTTAATTCATTTTTACTTAAGAAGTTTTGCGGCATGCTAATAGATCATGAGTACTTTAGGCCATTATAAAATTTCATGCTAATAGTTCATCAACTTTAGGCCATTATAAAATTTCTGAATTAGAAATCAGTTGGCATGGTTGAATTAGAAATCAGTTGGCATGGTTGTCCAAAATGTCTCAGGCTGTCTTTTTCTCTTGCAAATTATTCTCTTTTTCCCATCTCCAAATTGCAAATTATTTTCAGGAAGCTTCTGTATAGAGAACCAGTAGATCCATAGGATGAAATCAGGGAATTTAAACTATGCTGACTTGAGAAGTCTGAAGTATGTTTGCCATTTCATAGTTTTGTCGCAAGCTGACCACTGCTTTTGACATACCTTTGAATCGAATGGTCCTTGCCAATTGCCATATTGTTATCCGGTGTACCTGTTAATTTATAGTTCCTAAATCTCTACTCATGTAAAACTGTTTTATAGAGTTCCAAGGGTTTTGCATTTGTTGTATAGTGACATGTTACAGCTCATTGATTAATAAATGATGCAGATCTGAATTATCTAACTCTCCCTATAATGATTTACTAACCAAAATATGTGTTTCATTGATCTTTTGAAAATGTTGTTTATTTCTAGTTTGGATCTTCTGACGATCTTCTAGAAAATTCTGTTTTGTAGTGCTTACAATTAGCTAGCACTAACTTTCCTCTGAAGTATAGAGGAAAGTTAGTCCATATGATAGAAGATTTTAGCCCATATGATGAACTAAATGTATAGAGGAATTTTTTTTTTTTGAAGTAGATGAGTTTTTAATATATTTTTTATGTGATTTGAGGATGAATGATTGTATGTTACTATGCAGTAAAGAGATTTTTTATTATTCCAATTAAGCCATGCAAACGTACTACATTTGTGTACAAGTTTATTGCATATGATTAGTTATATGAGATACTTTCAGTAGGCATGTTACTGGTGTATTTTTATGGTGTTGTTTTCAACCTGTGAAAGAGTCGCATTTGTGCATCATAAATTTCATTGTAAAGTTCAAGTTTTAACTTAGATGTTAGTAAAGTTATATATGTATTCTATTTCTTAATTGAGCATATGCAATTGGAATATCAGCCAAGCTTGCTTTGCCTAGTATATTCAGGATGGCATTCGATTAACACAGATTTGTCATTATCATAATATAACCACATTTGAAAAGCTTTATTGATATAATATCAATAGTTCTGAATCAGGATTACCATTCAGATTAGTTCTAGAGATCTGCATTTTGCATTGCTTATCTACAGGAGAACATCTATTGATCTCCTTTATACAACTGTGACAGTTTGACGCAAAGGAGAAAAATCATGGCATTGAGTTACAGAAGCTTATTGAGGGAAATCAGCATAGCAAACAAGGCTGCTTGTTTGGTAGGAATCAGAGGGTTTGCAATGGGTGGCAAAAAGAAGGGGCCTAAAGGTGCAAGTGATGCCCCGAAAGCTTCTGCTCTAAGCAAAGAATTGAAAAGCACCACACTTTATGGAGGCAATATCCTGAAGGAAGGCGCAGATCCAAAGATATTGCCAGATACAGACTACCCAGATTGGCTGGTGCATTTGCTTGATAAGCGTCCTCCTTTGAGTGAGCTACGGAGAAAGGAGACTGAATCTCTTTCATTTGATGACCTGAAGCGCTATGTTAAGCTGGATAATCGTGCACGGATTAAAGAGAATAATGCTGCCAGAGCTAAAAATTGATATTTATGTTTAGCAAATTGTCATCGCTCAATGTTGTATCAGTTTGAACTCGAGTTCTTAGGGATCATGTGAGTTCGCTTGCCTTTGATATGCTCAACGCACATCAGAATAATGCTGCAGGAACGTAGATGGTGGAGAATGTCTTCATAACGACTACTTAAGACGCATTTGAACTCTTCCTCAAATTGTTTTATTTGGTTTTCATCAAATTAGATATGCTAATTGAGATTTGGTTTTCAGTTTGATCAATTAATTTTGTGTATGAATCACCTTGATCTATGTTATGAATTTTGAGCACCATATTCAATAGCTAATATCCATATTTAACTGCTATCTTTTTCCTCGGAATTAAAAAACAAATTTGATCAATATATCTTCATGTCCCCCCCCCCCCCCCCCCATTAATTTTAAAATTTTATTATTTATACATGGTGAATGACTATATGTTTAATTTTTCTAAAATTTTAATTTACCAAATACAAAAAATATGTTTAAAATAAATAAAATTATATTGATTTTCTCAAATTATATGTTATAATTTTTTTACAATATAAACATTAAAAGTAGAATATTTTCAATATGATCAATTTATTAAATTTAAGAAAACTAATTATACGTTAGGATAATAAATGAATTAATATTTATTATTTATTTAGTACATGAATTTTTTGAAAGATAAGAATATAAAAATATAAAAATAATATTATATCTAATGCATGTAGATTAAATTAAAAAAATTCTTATCTAATACCCCATTGTTTATTGTCTAATTTTATCATATTTTATTCAATAAAGCACTCATACCATTAAATGATACTTCAATGATCAAAGCAATTGTTGACTGATATTAAGTTACAATCACTTTGTAATAATTAACATGTGTTTAGTGACGATTGCATTATCGATTTTATGGTTAAAAGGATAGTTTTGCCAAATGATAATATATTAAGAAAATAGAAGTGGCAATGGCTCAAGCACGTGCTGAGCTCGGCAGAGCGCCATGGCCTGGCCTAGCGCTGGGTGATGCCACCAAGGCAGGCCTGGCGCCACCCTAGGCCAAGGCTGGCCCATCTGCGCCAGGATGGTCTAGCCTGACCAGCGCCAGTTGGCCAGCCTGGAGCAGCCAGACTGGTCTACTTGCCCAAAAACACAAATTGCACCCTGAGCCCGAAGGGTCGGGCCTGGTGCCGGGCTGGGCTGCCCTTTTGGAAATCCTAGCCGTGCCTGGCACGAGCCTGGTCAGCCCGGGCACGACCCATTGCCACCTCTAGTCAAAAACCCATCCTGTGCAATTTGCACATGCATTTCTAATTTCTACTTGCAAGTTGCAACGTCCACTCAATGATCCCTTTAAGCTTTTTATCACATGCTCCATGATACTTGCAATGGTTCACTGCCTTTTCAGGTTTCTTACAATCTCTTTCAGAGTGCTACAAACAATTATTTATGACTGAATAATGAATTCTTCTTACTGCACTGAGTTTATTCAGATCGGTTACCATTTATGATTAATCAATTATGTAGAAAATTATATATTTATGATTTTCTTTGAATGCGAAAGTAAATCAGAGCACATCTTGTTTTTTGGGATTTCTTTTCCTTTCTGTTTCTGTTGACATAAACACTTAGCCAAAGCTCGCTTGTCATCTTTAGCATGCATTTTTTTTTGTTAAAAGATATTCCATCTTGATTTGATTTTGAAATGCAGAATATGGTGTATTACAAAATCTCACATGTTGATGATCGGATCAACAATCCAGAGCAGCAGATTGCTAGCGATATACCAAAGTTCTGTTCTGAATTGAGTGACCTTGTACAAGAGGACCTCACTGCAGTTGCTGATGGCTTGATATATACCTGGCGTCTCTGTTCCTATGCAAGTCCAAAATATGTTTTCTGGATATTGGTATTATATCTTCTCTCTAGCAACCTTATGAGCACATGATTCAAAGCGTCATATCAGTTTTGAGCGCTAACTAATTGTTGGTTTTCACTTTTCAGGCATGTCTTAGGTGCGGGTGCTGCTATTAGAAACTTCTCACCTTCTTTCGGAAAACTAATGTCCAAAGAGCAACAGTTGGAAGGTGACTATCGGCAGCTTCACTCACGGTTAAGGACTCATGCTGAAAGTATAGCTTTCTATGGGGGAGAAAATAGAGAAGCATCTCATATCTGGGAGAAGTTTAAGACTCTTGTAAAACACTTAAACGTTGTACTGCATGATCATTGGTGGTTTGGAATGATTCAAGATTTCCTTCTTAAGTACCTTGGTGCTACTGTTGCAGTTGTCCTGATTATTGAACCATTTTATTCTGGTAATCTTAGACCTGATACCTCAACACTAGGAAGAGCAGAAATGTTGAGTAATCTTCGTTATCATACAAGTGTGATAATATCACTTTTTCAATCACTTGGTACTCTCTCTATCAGTTCTCGCCGACTTAACCGTCTCAGGTTATTGCCTAATCCATTCTATTAATATTTGGCAAGATTTTGCTATTTATTTCGGAGGTATTCATTGCTATTTTTTGGGATATATCTAAGTTCATAACAACTATATTATTTGAACCTTTAAACTGTTACAAGGCATGAATCTTGGTTACTATTTCACAGACTCATAGTGGTTAGCAGCCACCTGTATTGTATAAGTTCTCTACCTTTTATGACTAACAGAATATGGAATAGCTATGACATCATCTGCTACTAGTTTTAACCTTATACCTGTTATTTGTAACCTTGTAGCTAACAAAATATTGAATAGTTATGACATCAACTGATTTTAAGTTAGATTAATTGTATGCTAATGTATATTTTTGTGGTAGTTTCCACGGTTGAAGTCCAGATTAGTTGACTCCGGTTCTTGTCCTGGTGTAGTGTGTGAATTAAAAATGTTATTAAACTCTGATAGTAATCCAGCAAAGTAGCACACTGATACTGTAAATTTTGCAATAAGAAAATTGACAGCGCCAAAGCAATTATTTATTTAGTTTTGTGTTTTTTGGGAGGAACACAGATGAAAGATTCTGCAAAAAGCTCAGATAAAGAATCTCACAAGAAGTATTCATAAAAATAACAAAGAAGCTTGCCCGTTTTTGAAACACAAAAAGAAGCATAAGGTGAATATGATTCTAGTTGTCTTGCAATCGCCAATGCCCAATAGTAAAAATACTTTCTTTGAAGAAGTTGAAAGTTGAAATAAATTTCCCTTTTTGTAAATATTCCAGATTTATCAGGTTTCTACCAAACTTTGCAAAATAAATTTTCTATGAACTTCTGTAACCAACACACATTCTTTCTAATGAAAAGTTAAAATATTCCTCCATTAGTTGATTAGTTCTCCTTGCCGTTGTCTTTTAATGGCTTTCCAAATTTGTATGAATCCTAGATTCATATACTGAATAAATCTGCAACTTGTTCTGCTGTCAAAGGGTTGATCAGTTTGTCAATCAGTTTCATGTCAGAACTTTGTGATGATGTTTTATGTTCATTACAGATTTTATGGTCTTCTGTTTTTCTTGTTATGCATTGTACACATCGTTTTAATAATAACATATGAACTTCCACCTGGGGAAGTAATGATTTGGATCGTGGACTTGCTTTTATTTTATGAATATGCTAGCAACTTTGTTTTATGAATATTCTCAATAACTTTTCTCGAATTAGTTAAATAATTAACATGCAATTTTGACACATGGAGCTTATTTTGTTTCCATATCCTTATTTTCTGGAGATCATTATTTCAACTCAATTTCTATGCAGTGGGTATGCTGACCGCGTTAACGAACTTATGATGGTTGCCAAGCAGCTATCTGGTATTCATGATAGATCATCAGTTCAGAGAAGTGCCAGTGGAAATTATATCAGTGAAGCAAATTATATTGAGTTTGCAGGTGTTAAGGTAGTTCAAGTTAACTGGAAGTTGTCCTTTCACTTAACTTTTTCTTGACCTTTTTGTAATAATACTTACCCTTTTAGGTAGTGACACCCACAGGAAATGTATTAGTTGATGATTTGACTCTCAAGGTGGAATCTGGTTCAAATCTTTTAATAACTGGTAATTTTCTTTGTAGTTTTGTCCTTTGTTAATGCGCCTTAGTCTGCCAAAAGATTTGCCATTTAGTTTTGTATATGTTCTATTGGTAAGAATGTTATTGCAAACTCTTGCATGTGTAAGACCTGTGGTCTTTGAGATGTATGTTTTTAGTTAGAAAATACCATAATATTTGAGTGCAACTGTCAGCCAAATTTCTTATATGTAACTCGATTTTCATTTTAGAACTACACAAACCAAAACAGAGAGATGGCTTTTAAAAGATATTTTGCTTGTTTGTTGTTACTAAATCTTATTACCTATGATTCTTCAAATCTCATTCATATTTCATTTTGATACTACTAACCCAAACTAATGCAATTTTTAATTTTTAGGTTGTAGAAAATGTCCACTTTGGAACCTAAAGAAAAAGAACCAATTCCTATTTGCCACGAATTTTCAAATGACTTGTGGAGAATGGAAGTTCTTGTTTCTGGAATGGGGTGACTGTTCATGTGTGATTCTTAAAATTAGTCTCTTCCTCCCATATAAGATACTGATTGGGGTAAACCACCATCTGAGAGATACATGCTCCACTATCTTGTGATCTCTTATTTGTTGAATAATGTAACACCCTTGAATATCCATCTGCCCCTCCCACCACCAACGTTAGATGGATATCTAACAATTCTCTTTTTGGGTAAGAAATGACAGTTGAATTGGCGACCATTTTTTTTGAAAACAGAAACTAAGGGAAAGAGTTTGTTCTTCCTTTTGCAGAAAAGAAAAGAATATGGTAAAGTGTTTTTCTGGTTTTACTTCTTATTCGGTGTATTTTGAGTAGACTTTTCACTAAATTTTTATACTGATTCCGCTTTGTTGAATTTGATGGTTCTTTTTACCAGCTCTTTAGGTTCATTTCTAGTTTCTACTAGGGAAAATTACGTCATATATGACCTGAACTTTTATGTTTTTAGTTAGTATTCTTTATTTTGTATGCATACTTTCATAACGTTTTGAAGTGGGCCCTCTGCCCTCGTATGATGTGGTTACTGCCATGCGTTTAAGTTGGAGCACACCATCATCCAACTAAGCTTTCTAAGGGGAATATAGATGACAATGGGATGAGTGGCAATAATTTTTACTACTTTGAATTATGTATACAAAATGGATAAAGGTTCAGGCATAATTTTCCCTTTCCAGTTTCTACTATATGTTTTTCGTATGTAGGAAACTGCAACCATCCTCTGTACATTGATTGTCTTTCTAGGGCAAGTATCTGATGGTTTGAACTCTACATAAATTTTGATTTGTTTTTGATGTATATTGGAAACGACTTCAGTACAAGTAAAATATCTTTTTTGTCGGATTTAATCAAGTAACTCTAGTTAGTAAGCATCTCTTCTGCCATATGCCTCTATAAATCTAATCTAATTGGTGCATATATCAATTGTAATTGAGATGTTCTCCTTTTCTTTTCCTTGTTCAGGTCCCAATGGAAGTGGGAAAAGTTGTCTCTTCCGGGTTCTTGGAGGTCTCTGGCCATTGGTATCTGGTTACATTGTGAAACCAGGCATTGGTTCAGATCTCAATAAGGAAATTTTTTATGTGCCACAGCGACCATATACTGCAGTTGGGACACTTCGCGACCAATTGATTTATCCTCTTACAGCAGATCAGGAGACTGAACCACTCACCAATGAGGGAATGGTTGAATTGTTAAGAAATGTAAACTTTTTATATCGTTCCCACTCATTTTGGTTTACTTATCTTTTTACTCACAAGTCTACTTTAATTTTCTTGTTTGAGAGCATATTACTCTGTCTTATTGTGTATGAAACTAGTGAAATTTTAGTTTCTGAACATAAAGTAAGAAAGATGCCTTATTTTATGCAGGTGGATCTGGAGTATTTACTGGATCGTTACCCCTTGGAAGATGAAATTAACTGGGGAGACGAGCTGTCTCTTGGTGAACAACAGAGACTTGGAATGGCAAGGTTATTCTATCATAAGCCTAAATTTGCTATTCTTGATGAATGTACAAGTGCAGTCACCACCAACATGGAGGAACGCTTCTGTGAGAAGGTTCGAGCAATGGGGACATCATGTATTACAATCTCTCACCGACCTGCTCTTGTTGCATTTCATGACATTGTTTTATCTTTGGATGGGGAAGGAGGGTGGACAGTCCAGTATAAGAGGTTATAATCCATGCTTTGCATGGTCTTTTGAGTTCTGTGCATCTAATTTATTTAAGTATTCAAAGAAATGTATTAAATTTCAGGGATGGTTTGTCTCTACCTTCTGAAGGAAGTCCTGATGTACTAAATTCATCAGTAACCAATCGTCGGAATGACACAGTAGCTGTTCAAAAAGCTTTTTTTACCCGTGCAAAGGTTTAAATTTAAGCAAGTTGCTTCCATTATTTTCCATACAACATGATGAAAATTTTCTGATACCCTCTATCTTCAGGGAAATGCATTATCAAAACCAGAGGTGCATTCATATTCCCCTAAGGTCATTGCATCATCACCTGACACAGATGAGGAAGGTCCTCTTCCCATTGTTCCACAACTGCACAAGGCTCCAAGAGCTCTGCGTCATAGAGTTGCTGCAATGGTTAAAGTACTGGTGGGTTTATGTGTCTGTTCAACCTCTCCCTATCAATTTTTCAGACCTACTGATGATTAATTACAAAGTACTCAGGAACCAGGATGATAATTGCTCTGAGGGCAGCTTTGCTCATAGTAAAATTGACAGATTTATAGTGATTATGTGATTGGTTAAAAGACTTAATTGACATCTGATAAATTATCTTCTCGGATGATTTTGCAGATTCCTTCCCTTTTTGATAGACAGGGCGCAAAGTTGTTTGCAGTTGCTTTACTTGTTGTGTCTAGAACATGGATTTCAGATCGGATTGCTTCTTTGAATGGTATGTTGTACGCGACACTATGTATGGGTCCAGTAGTTTTTTCTGTTTGATTCATTGATATTTGTCTGTTGCAGGAACCAGTGTGAAGTATGTATTGGAGCAAGATAAAACAGCTTTTATTAGATTGACTGGTATAAGCGTTCTTCAAAGTGCTGCTAACTCTTTTGTTGCACCTACGTTAAGGTATAAAATTTTTAAAATTTTTTATGGCTGTCCCTTTACGTGATTCAAAAAATTAAATTGAAAAAAAAAGATACTTGGTTTGTGCACTCATAACTGGTGATTCTGAGCATGCTGTTACGGTTATTTTTTAATTGACATTCTGAGGTCTGGCCTCCTTGTAATATCTGTCATTTACAGACTAGAGTTCTATGTATAATAATTTTATGCCATCTGATGCCTCCATTAGCCAGAATATAATGGGTCTATAATTAAGCTTATGGAAACATAATTTTTGTCTTTGTTTCAGGCATCTCACAGCTAGGCTTGCCCTTGGCTGGCGAATTCGTTTGACTCAACATTTACTGAAAAAATATTTGAAAAAAAATGCTTTCTACAAGGTAATTCTCCATTACTTCTTTTTTTCCACTACTGGCTAGTCGTATAAAGGGCTCTAACTGTATGATGAAATTCTTATAATATGGAAGGCATAATTTCATATTCTCTATTCAAATTCTAACAGATAGGTTTTTGGTTGGATTTGGGAGTTTATTTGGTCCTGCTAAATGAAGATTGTCCAGGCCCTAGGGCCTAGGCATACGCCCTAAGCTCTGGGTTTTTTTCTCCCCTTTTATAATTTTGATCTTAGCTATGTCAGGACTCAGGAAGAACATCCCCCAATCTTATATATGATTTCTCTAGCAAATCAATATATTTTTAATATACAAATCATTTATTGGTTTAGTTTTAAGTGTTAAGATGCTTGAGATAGGTGAATCATCATAATTTTTTTTTGTTTTTCATTGATGAGAAGTTTTCATTCATCACTCATGTTCTACTGTGTAGGATGAAGAACTTCTATTGATATATTTCCCTTTTAGATATTTGATAAAATTCATTAGTTAACAACAAATCTATTATAGTATATCCTCTTGTGCAATTCCCTTCTGAATTTCATATGGATATTTTTGTTCCAGGTGTTCCACATGTCTGGTAAAGATATTGATGCAGATCAGAGAATTACACATGATGTTGAGAAATTAACTTCTGATCTCTCAGGATTGGTTACTGGAATGGTAAAACCTTCTGTGGACATTCTCTGGTGAGACACTATAATATTCTCAGCCTCCATTTATGTTTTTGTTGTAGGCAACTGTTAAAACATGAAAATTTATATATATTCTAATTATGACATTTCAATGAAAAAACATGCAGGTTCACATGGAGAATGAAACTTCTAAGTGGACGAAGAGGAGTTGCTATATTGTATGCCTATATGTTACTAGGTTTGGGCTTCCTGAGAAGCGTGGCTCCAGAATTTGGTGATCTGGCAAGTAAGGAACAACAGCTTGAGGGGACATTTAGGTTTTTTTTTTTCATTTTCTTACACCATATAAATGTACTTCAATTTTTTCAACTTGAATTTCTTGATTGCATGTGTTCAGCCTTGTGGTTTCTTATTTATGAGAATATTCATTAGGTATATGCACTCAAGACTTCGCACGCATGCTGAATCCATTGCTTTCTTCGGTGGTGGTTCTCGGGAAAAAGCTGTAAGTTCATTGCATTCTCATCTCAGTTTCATACCAAACATCAGTCTTATATTTAATGTTTCTTTGCTGATTTTTGAATAATAGAATACTATACTAAAAAGAAACTATAATGTTTACTGATAGCCCTAGGAATGTTAAAGGAAGTGGTTAATGCGGTCACTTTTAGAGGAGAAACAGACTAGTTCCCCCCATTCTCTATTCTAAATTCTAAATGATTACAGAAATGTACTACTTACAATTTTACCCTAACTTGTTTAAAGCTTAATTAAGCATCATTCTAAGAAAAGTTTTAAAGGGTAGTATGTTCTATATATTATAAAACTCTGCTTAACTCCTCTCCCTTACTAAAAAAGTGTCATTCCCTTGTTTAAGATATTTTTTATACAGGAAGGGGAATGGAACCCTTTTTCCTATTTCCTATATCTTCCTCCTAACTACATTATTCACAATCCCTCCAAATTGGAGGAATTGGGAGTGGCAGGACTATTTGTCAAATCACATAGTATTGTACTGTCTAATGTCAAAATAACAAGTGACATGTTAGTTAAAAGAGTAGTATTCTATATAAAGAAACCATTCCTGCCCTTCCCTTAGTCATGCTATCCAAACAAGGGATTGTTTTATTCCTCCTCTCTCTTCCCTTTCTCCGCCCTCCCTCTCCCTCCCTTTTACTGAGAAACTTCTATATAGTGATCAAATTGACTCTTCTCGGGCCCTATTTTATGCAAATCTCAAGTCATACAGAAATTACTTCACTTCTTGGGCATGCCATTTTTGTATCATAGCACATGGTTTGTTGTTTCCGGGCTAGAGATGTTGGTACCGTTTGACCTATTTACACCCTTTTGGTCCAGCCAACACAGGTCAAATTTGGGCTTCTTTCAGTACTTTCCGAACGGGTTGGTGTTGTGTGTTTCATTAGCCACAGAATGCGCTGTCAGCATCACAGCTTTGTTTTTAATACACATGTAGAATTGTTCACTACTATATAATCTCTTTTTGACTTATGTAGCTTATTCATTAATCATTATCTTATTATTTAGATGACTTTAAAATTAAGTACTTGTTTTTAAACTGATAATTCTAACTTTATCTTTTATGAACCTTAAAATGTAAATATTAAACAGATGGTTGAATCAAGATTCAGGGAATTGCTTGAGCACTGCAAGATCCACATGAGAAATAAATGGCTGTATGGTATACTAGACGAGTTCATCACAAAACAACTTCCTCACAATGTAACATGGGGATTAAGTCTTCTGTATGCTTTAGAGCATAAAGGCGACCGTGCATTAACGTCAACTCAAGGTTGGAAAAGATAAGCTACTTACATGTTATTTGAGCTGGCACATGCACTGCGGTTCTTAGCATCTGTTGTGTCACAAAGCTTTTTAGCATTTGGTGACATTCTTGAGTTGCATAAGAAGTTCCTTGAACTCTCTGGTGGTATAAATAGGATTTTCGAGCTAGACGAATTGCTTGATGCTGCACAAAGTGGTAGGTCTTATGATATATGTTAACTTGTGACTTAACATATATCATAAGACCTACCACTTTGTGCAGCATCAAGCAATTCGTCTAGCTCGATATATGTTAACTTGTGACTTTTGACTGGCATGGGCTTCAGATCTTTATCGTCGGAGCCAGCCAAACAAAATCAACTTACACAGGTTCAGGATTCTCTTGGTTTGGAGTTGGTTCATCTGGGGGGAAAGAAACCGTCGATGTTTCGAAGATCGTAGTCAAGGAGTGGCCGAACTTATCAACTCCTTGTTTTCTTTCTCCCGCCTTTACTGCAACATGTAGTTTTTTCCTCTTTGGTTCTACCTTAGTTCTCCCTGAGTTTTGTCTCTGTCTTGTTGTTTTTAACTGTTTCTCTCCTCCCCCTTATTGTATTCAATTCTATCTCATGAATTAATACAATTGCTTCTTTTACAAAAACTTGTGACTTTTGACCTTATGTTCAGTCATAACCAAAAAACATTGCACTTCCAACTTATGCTAATGGTATAGGAAAAAAACATTATATGGGATCCGATGGCTCACAAACCAAAATTAGCAAATCAGAGGTTATAGCAATGTTTAGTGACAATAAATAAAGTAATATTTGTCAAGTCAATTTCAGCAATTATTTACTGCGACTCAGCTTAATTTCTTGTTAAAAAATTTAATTTACACCATAGCCCATCTGCATTAGATTGTTGTTGTATTGTACATGTGGGGTACACAGGTATATGATCATTTTGATATTAAATATTAAGCTTGTCAATTCAGGTATTTATCGCCTGTGTTGGGTGTTGCAATTTTGTTTTCCTCATCTGTGCCTCAGTTTATCTCTGGTTGAGATATTAGATGCTCATTTTAAACAATTAATAAGATGTGTTATGAAAAAGATACATCACAGAGTTGCTTACACAAGCTAAATTGCAGGAAAATATGGATCTAACCAAACTGAAATAATTGTCTCTGCAGCTTTTACTAGCCGGTCCTTTCAATTTCTTTTCCTTTGTGCAGTTCATGTCCATAAATATTTTGCCTTCTTTCACCGTACGTGCATTTTCCCCCGACTTAGTGTTTTGACTCTAATGGTTTAAAACATGCAGAGGCTTCTTTACCTGACACTGCTGTGTGCACTGATGCAAATGGCTTACCTGCCCAAGATATTATTTCATTCTGCGAGGTCGATATTATCACCCCATCGCAAAAGCTACTTGCTAGGAGGTTGACTTGTGATATAGTACAGGGGAAAAGCTTACTTGTTACTGGTAAAGAGAACTTGTTTGAAAAAGCTTGTTGAATTTGTTTTATCTTAAAGAGAACTTGAGTTGTTCGTTCTTAATTTTTTAAGGTCCAAATGGGAGTGGAAAGAGTTCCATTTTTAGAGCTCTTCGAGGATTATGGCCAGTTGTATCTGGAAGACTTCTGAGACCCTGCTCCAGTGTGTTTTATGTCCCACAACGGCCATATACAAGTCTAGGGACTTTGAGAGATCAGATTATTTATCCTCTGTCGTGAGAAGAGGCTGAGCGAAGGATGACTACTGTGTTGAGGACCGGTAAGCCACTGACTCAACCCACCCGAGTGCTCCTACTGGCCGACCAATTCACCAGACATGAGAAAAAGAAAAGCAACTCATATCATTTATTTATATCTATACTCATTTTAATTTGTAATTTCTTGGGGAAAAGGTTGCAAATATGATCTAGCTAAAAGTATGCATAAAAAGATTAAAAAACTAGCCTTTCATAGTCATTACGAAAAAAATCTGTATCTTATCAAGGATAATTGTGCAGAGGGACATAGGTCTGACCTTCTAATTTACTGTGTGTGAAAAGCAAGTAACCACATTGGCCCATATATGGTTACGTCTAGTTTGTTCCTGTGTTAACTTGTTAAGAACATGCCCATGGCAAAAATATAAATTTGCAAAGTAAAAAAAAAACAATGAGATTATGGAAGTCAATATTCTCGCATTTATTGCTACTGCACTGTTCATTCTAGTTCCTACTGCTTTTTTACTTATCATCTACGTAAAAACAGTCAGTCAAAATGATTAATTTGACTGAAACTTGAATTAAACGGATTCAAACTCCAAGTCTTAAATAAAATGATCTCGCTGGAATCATAAGTATCTGAGATAATAAGCATCATGCCATAAAGGTTTTTACGGGCATCTGTGCCATACAAGAGGCAATCTTTGAATGTAGCATGTTCATTTGAGCTTTTGCTTCTTCCATTGGTCATGTAACGACACTAATTTGTTGCAATCTTTGAATGTAGCATGTTCATTTGAGCTTTGCTTCTTCCATTGGTCATGTAACGACACTAATTTGTTGCTTTCTTGCTGACCCCTTTTCTAAAGTATGAAAATGGGGGGAAAAATGCATTTTACTGTTTTAAGTTACTTCATAAAGGGGATCACTAATCACTTAGGAAAAATTTAAAGAATCAGTTCATCTCTTGCTATCACATTATGTGTTTCACAGTATGTGTTTCTAGTCGAGTCATGTTGATTTGAAGATTGAAATTTCCTGGAATAAGTTGTCATTTCTCTTAGTTCTGTTTCCGGTCTACTAATCTGTTATTTTATGTCATCATATCCAATGAACAATGTTTTTTACTGCTGTATTCATGTTTTGTAGGTGATAGATCAGATGCATCTAGGCTTCTGGGTGCTCATCTCAAATCCATTCTAGAGGATGTTAGATTAGTATACCTTCTTGAACGAGAAGGTTGGGATGCTACCACTAATTGGGAAGATGTTCTCTCTTTAGGAGAACAGCAGAGGCTGGGAATGGTGAATTTACTGTCGCTTCTTGAAACATATCCTCATTTATTCTTGCCATTCTTGATCAATTACTTTTGTCATGGAGCATCTTATAAATAGCTGATATATTCATTTCAGGCCCGTTTATTCTTCCACCACCCTAAATATGGTGTCCTGGATGAATGTACCAAGTATGTGATCAACAACCTTGCTTGAACTTGAATCCTGTTCCTTTTCATTGGTTTGGATTGAAACCACAGGTTTTTTAAATCCTTTTCCCTCTTGCAGTGCCACCAGCGTTGATGTTGAAGAGCACCTGTTCAGACTAGCAAGAGAAATGGGAATAACAGTTATCACATCCTCTCAGGTAACAATTGACAGTAGGAATGCAAATTATTGTCTCAAATGTTATCGTCTATAATCTGTAATATTGCTCGTCTTAAAATGTCGATATTCCTTTTTAGCGGCCTGCCCTCATACCATTCCATTCATTGGAGTTGAAACTCATTGATGGGGAGGGCAAGTGGGAATTATGTGCAATCAATCAATGATCATTTGCAATGCTGGATTCTTCGGCTTCAATCGCATTACTGTTTCTGGTAATATGTACCTACTGATACAATAAAGGAATGCCAAAGCTTCCACAGCATTAACTGAAGCCATGCATAAATTATTGGAGATCTTTGCGATCGATATGTGATTTTCTTTCTTTCTTTAATATGCAGAGATAGTTACTTGTTATCTATAAAATATATTCAATCCAGGAGGAAATTTATTTGTGGCTTAGATGTGTAACAAGAAGATACGTTGCATCCCCTATGCTGAATTTTTGCTTGGGATGCATTGTTAGTCGGCTTAGGCATAATGTACAGATACAATCTATAATTAAATTATACTTCAATCTCATACAAGGTTTACGATAGAATGACATTTTTTGGGAAATAGATTGCAATAATTCTTCTCTTATTTTTTTACTATTTCTATTCAAATAAGGCCTTAGAGTTTTCTTATATGGCATGTGCAAGATGATTATTACAAGCTTTCATTTGCAAACTATTATGAGAAGTTTTATGCTTCGGATTCCAAATGGTGAGAGGGGAGATAATAGGGCATCTGTTGCCGATGGTGTGAAAAAGAGGGGAAAATCACTCTTTTGAAATGTCTTTCTTATGTTTGGTACAAATATATTTTAGGAAAAAAATATATCATTGCTACTTCAACTAAAGTCTGACTACTACGACCACGATAAGGAAAGAAATAAGAGGGATATCCATTCAGATTAAAATGAAAAAGATGAAGTGGGGGACGTTCTATTTCATAAGGAATACCCGTCATGACTCTCAATCATTTATTTTTTAAAATCTCATTATATAATTTATTTTTGTAATTAAACGCTATCAGGAGGTACAAAAAATAAGAAATAATGTCCGAAAAATATGCAGTCAGTCTTGTAAAATAACCAGGAAAATCACGCTCGCTGCGAACATGACAGAACTGGATTCGGAGTTAAAATGAGTCCGGAAGAAATTCTGGAAGCATTATCAAGTTAAAAAAATCATAACTAATTCATACGGAGTCCGCATTCAGTAAACAACATATGGTTGAATCCGGCTTGTATAGTAGAATTTGAGTGTGATACGTTGCTAATTTTTAAAACTCATTATATAATTTATTTTTACAATTAAATGATATCAGGAGGAATGAAAAATATGAAATGATGTCCGAAAAATTCGCAGACAGTCTTGTAAAATTGCTAAGAAAATCACGCTCGCAACGAACCTGATAGAACTGGATTCGGAGTTAAAATGAGTCCGATAGAAATTCTAGAAGCAATATCGGGTTCAGAAAATCATAACTAATTCATACGGAGTTCACTTTCAGCGAACCACATATGGTTGAATCCAGCTTGTAGAGTAGAATTTTAGTGTGATACTTTGCTAATTTTTAAAACTCATTATATAATTCATTTTTGCAATTAAATGATTTCAAAAGGCACGAAAAATATGATACGACGCCCGAAAAATAAGTTGCTAGTCTAATAAAATGACCAGGAAAATCACACTCGCAGCGAACCTGACACAACTGGATTCGAAGTTAAAAAAAGTCCGAAAGAAATTTTGGAAGCATTATCGGGTTCGAAAAATCATTATCGGGTTGAATCCGGCTTGTAGAGTAGAATTTTAGTGTGACATTTTGGTAATTTTTAAAACACATTATATAATTTATTTTTACAATTAAATAATTTCTGGAGGTACAAAAAATATGAAACGATTCCCGAAAAATACGTAGTCAGTCTTGTAAAATGTCAAAGAAAATCACGCTCGCAGCGAACCTAACATAAATGGATTCGGAATTAAAATGAGTCTGAGAGAAATTTTGGAAACATTATCGGGTTTGAAAAATCATAACTAATTCATACGGAGTCCATTTTCAGCGAACCGCACATGGTTGAAATCGGCTTGTAGAGTAGAATTTTAGAGGGACACTTTGTTCATTTTTAAATCTCATTATATAATTTATTTTTGCAATTAAACACTATCAAGAGGCACGAAAAATATGAAACGATGCCCGAAAAATATGCAGTCAGTGTTGTAAAATGGCCAGAAAAATCGCGCTCTTAGCGAACCTGACAGAACTGGATTCGGAGTTGAAATAAGTTCGGGAGAAATTTTGGAAATATTATCGGGTTCAAAAAATCATAACTAATTCATACGGAGTCCGCTTTTAGCGAACAGCATATGGTTGAATCCGGCTTGTACAGTAGAATTTGAGTGTGGCACTTTGCTAATTTTTAAAACTCATTATATAATTTATTTTTGCAATTAAACGCTATCAGGAGGCACGAAAAATATGAAATGATACCCGAAAAATACGCAGTTAGTTTTGTAAAATTGCCAGGAAAATCACGCTCGCAGTGAACCTAACAGAACTGGATTCAGAGTTAAAATGAGTCCAGGAGAAATTCTGAAAGCATTATCGGGTTCAAAAAATCATAACTAATTCATACGGTGTCCACTTTCAGCGAATAACATATGGTTGAATTCGGCTTGTACAGTAGAATTTTAGTGTGACACTTTGCTAATTTTTAAAACTCATTATATAATTTATTTTTGTAATTAAATGTTTTCAAGAGGCACGAAAAATATGAAAAGACGTCCGAAAAATACGTTGTTAGTCTTGCAAAATGGCCTGGAAAATCAAGCACACAACTGGATTCGGAGTTAAAATGAGCGCGGGAGAAATTTTGGATGCATTATCAAGTTCAAAAAATTATAATTAATTCATACGGAGTCCACTTTCAGCGAACCGCACATGGTTGAAACCGGCTTGCAGAGTAGAATATTAGATGGACACTTTGCTAATTTTTAAATCTCATTATATAATTTATTTTTGGAATTAAACGCTATCACGAGGCACGAAAAATATGAAACGATGCTCGAAAAATACGCAGTTAGTGTTGTAAAATGGAGAGGAAAATCACGCTCGCAGCGAACCGGATAGAACTGGATTTGGAGTTAAAATGAGTGGGAGAAATTCTGGAAACATTATCGGGTTCGAAAAATCATAACTAATTCATACGGATTTCATTTTCAGTTAACCGCATATGGTTGAAATCGGCTTGCAGAGTAGAATTTTAGAGGAACACTTTGCTAATTTTTAATCACATTATATAATTTATTTTTAGAATTAAATGTTATCAGGAGGCACGAAAAATATGAAAATACGTCCGAAAAATACGTTGTTAGTCTTGCAAAATGGCCAGGAAAATCAAGCACACAACTGGATTCGGAGTTAAAATGAGTTCGGGAAAAATTTTGGATGCATTATCAAGTTCGAAAAATTATAACTAATTCATACGGAGTCCACTTTCAGCGAACCGCATATGGTTGAAACCGGCTTGTAGAGTATAATTTTAGATGGACACTTTGCTAATTTTGAAATCTCATTATATAATTTATTTTTGCAATTAAACGCTATCAAGAGGCACAAAAAATATGAAACGATGCTCGAAAAATACGCAGTGAGACTTGTAAAATGGCCAGGAATATCATGCTCGCAGTGAAACTGACAGAACTGTATTCAGAGTTAAAATGAGTTTGGGAGAAATTTTGGAATAATTATCGGGTTCAAAAAATCATAACTAATTCATACGGAGTCCACTTTCAGCGAACCGCACATGGTTGTAACCGGCTTGAAGAGTAGAATTTTAGAGGAACACTTTGCTAATTTTTAAATCTCATTATATAATTTATTTTTGGATTTAAATGATATCAGGAGGTACAAAAAATATGAAACGATGCTAAAAAAATACGCAGTTAGTGTTGTAAAATGGTTAGGAAAATCACGCTCGCAGCGAACTTGATAGAACTGGATTTGTTGTTAAAATGAGTCTGATAGAAATTCTGGAAACATTATCGGTTTCAAAAAATCATAACTAATTCATACAGAGTCCATTTTCAGCGTACCACACATGGTTGAAATCGGCTTGCAGAGTACAATTTTAGAGGAATACTTTGCTAATTTTTAAATCTCATTGTATAATTTATTTTTGGAATTAAATATTATCAGGAGGCACGAAAAATATGAAATGATGCCCGAAAAATATGCAGTTAGGCTTGTAAAATGGCCAGGAAAATCATGCTCGCTGTGAACCTGACAGAACTGGATTCGGAGTTAAAATGAGTCCGGGACAAATTCTAGAAGCAATATCAAATTCGAAAAATCATAACTAATTCATACGGTATCCACTTTCAGCGAACTACAAATGATTGAAATCGGCTTGTAGAGTAGAATTTTAGTGTGACACTTTGCTAATTTTTAAAACTCATTATATAATTTATTTTTGCAATTAAATGATTTCAAGAGGCACGAAAAATATGAAACGACGCCCGAAAAATAAATTGTCAGTCTTGTAAAATGACCAGGAAAATCATGCTCGCAGCGAACATGACACAACTGGATTCTATTCTATAAGCATTATCGGGTTCGAAAAATCATAACTAATTCATATGGAGTCCACTTTCAGCGAACCACATATGGTTGAAACCGGCTTGTAGAATAGAATTTTAGATGGACACTTTGCTAATTTTGAAATCTCATTATATAATTTATTTTTACAATTAAACGCTATCAAGAGACACGAAAAATATGAAACGATGCCCGAAAAATACGTAGTTAGTCTTGTAAAATGGCCAGGAAAATCATGCTCGCAGCGAACCTGACAGAACTTGATTCGGAGTTAAAATGAGTCCGGGAGAAATTTTTGAAAAATTATCAGGTTCGAAAAATCATAACTAATTCATACGGTATCCACGTTCAGCGAACCACACATGGTTGTAACCGGCTTGCAGAGTAGAATTTTAGAGGAAAACTTTGCTAATTTTTAAATCTCATTATATAATTTATTTTTGGAATTAAACGTTAAAAAGAGGCACGAAAAATATGAAATGATGCGCGAAAAATACGCAGTTAGTCTTGTAAAATGGCCAGGAAAATCAAGCTCGCAGTGAACCTGACAGGACTGGATTCAGAGTTAAAATGAGTCCGAGAGAAATTCTGGAAACAATATCGGATTCGAAAAATCATAACTAATTCATACGGTATCCACTTTCAGCGAACTGCAAATGATTGAAACCGGCTTGTAGAGTAGAATTTTAGTGTGACATTTTGCTAATTTTTAAAACTCATTATATAATTTATTTTTGCAATTAAATAATTTCAAGAGGCATGAAAATATGAAACGATGCCCGAAAAATAGCTTGTCAGTCTTGTAAAATGAGCAGGAAAATCACGCTCGCAGCGAACCTGACACAACTGGATTCAGAGTTAAAATGAGTCTAAAAGAAATTCTGGAAGCATTATCGGATTCGAAAAATCATAACTAATTCATACGGAGTCTACTTTCAGCTCACCACACATGGTTGAAACCGGCTTGTAGAGTAGAATTTTAGATGGACACTTTGCTAATTTTGAAATCTCATTATATAATTTATTTTTATAATTAAACGCTATCAAGAGGCACGAAAAATATGAACCGATGCCCGAAAAATACACAGTGAGTCTTGTAAAATGACCAGGAAAATCATGCTCGTAGTGAACCTAACAGAACTGGATTCAGAGTTAAAATGAGATCGGGAGAAATTTTGGAATAATTATTGGGTTCGAAAAATCATAACTAATTCGTACGGAGTCCACTTTCAACGAACCACACATGGTTCTAACCGGCCTGCAGAGTAAAATTTTAGAGGAACACTTTGCTAATTTTTAAATCTCATTATATAATTTATTTTTGAAATTAAACGCTATCAGGAGGCACAAAAAATATGAAATGATGTACGAAAAATACGCAGTTAGTCTTGTAAAATGGCCAGGAAAATCATGCTCGCAGTGAACCTGACAGAACTGGATTCGAAGTTAAAATGAGTTCGAGAGAAATTTTGGAGATAATATTGGATTCAAAAAATCATAACTAATTCATACGGTATCCACTTTCAGCGAACTGCAAATGATTGAAACCGGCTTGTAGAGCAGAATTTTAGTGTCACTCTTTGCTAATTTTAAAACTCATTATATAATTTATTTTTGCAATTAAATGATTTCAAGAAGCACGAATAATATAAAATGACGCCCGAAAAATAAGTTGTAAGTCTTGTAAAATGACCAGGAAAATCACTCTCGCAGCGAACCTGACACAACTGGATTCGGAGTTAAAATAAGTCCGAAAGAAATTCTGAAAGTATTATTGGGTTCGAAAAATCATAACTAATTCATACGGAGTCCACCTTCAGCGAACTACACAGGGTTGAAACCGGCTTGTAGAGTAGAATTTTAGATGGACACTTTGCTAATTTTTAAATCTCATTATATAATTTATTTTTGTAATTAAACGCTATCAAGAGGCACGAAAAATATGAAACGATACCCAAAAAATACGCAGTGAGTCTTGTAAAATGGCCAGGAAAATTATACTCACAGCGAACCTGACAGAACTGGATTCGGAGTTAAAATGAGTCCGGGAGAAATTCTGGAAGCAATATCAGATTCAAAAAATTATAACTAATTCATACGGTATCCACTTTCAGCGAACTGCAAATGATTGAAATCGGGTTGTAAAGTAGAATTTTAGTGTGACACTTTGCTAATTTTTAAAACTCATTATATAATTTATTTTTAAAATTAAACATTAAGGCACGAAAAATATGAAACGATACCCAAAAAATACGCAGTGAGTCTTGCAAAATGGCCAGGAAAATCATACTCGCAGCGAACCTGACAGAACTTGATTCGGAGTTAAAATGACTCCGGGAGAAATTTTGGAATAATTATCGGGTTCAAAAAATCATAACTAATTCATACAGAGTCCAATTTCAGCGAACCTCACATGGTTGAAACCGGCTTGTACAGTAGAATTTTAGATGGACACTTTGCTAATTTTTAAATCTCTTTATATAATTTATTTTTGGAATTAAACGCTATCAGGAGGCACGAAAAATATGAAACGATGCTCGAAAAATACGCAGTTAGTGTTGTAAAATGGTCAGGAAAATCACGCTTGCAGCGAACCATATAGAATTGGATTTGGAGTTAAAATGAGTCTGAAAGAAATTCTGGAAACATTATCGGGTTCGTAAAATCATAACTAATTCATACAGAGTCCATTTTCAGCGAACCGCACATGGTTGAAATCGTCTTGCAGAGTAGAATTTTAGAGTAACACTTTGGTAATTTTTAAATCTTATTATATAATTTTTTCTTGGAATTAAACGTTATCAGGAGTCACGAAAAATATGAAATGATGCTCGAAAAATATGCAGTTAGTCTTGTAAAATGGCCAGGAAAATCTCGATCGTAGTGAATCTAACACAACTGGATTCGGAGTTAAAATGAGTCTGGGAAAAATTCTGGAAGTAATATTAGATTCGAAAAATCATAACAAATTCATACGGTATCCACTTTCAGCGAACTGCAAATGATTGAAACCGGCATGTAGAGTAGAATTTTAGTGTGACACTTTGCTAATTTTTAAAACTCATTATATACTTTATTTTTGTAATTAAATTATTTCAAGAGGCATGAAAAATATGAACCGATGCCCGAAAAATATGCAGTGCGTCTTGTAAAATGGCCAGGAAAAATCATGCTCGCAGTGAACCTGACAGAACTGGATTCGGAGTTAAAATGAGTCCGGGAGAAATTCTGGAAGCAATATCAGATTCAAAAAATTATAACTAATTCATACGGTATCCAGTTTCAGCGAACTGCAAATGATTGAAACCAGCTTGTATGGTAGAATTTTAGTGTGACACTTTGCTAATTTTTAAAACTCATTATATAATTTATTATTATAATTAAATGATTTCAAGAGACACGAAAAATAAGTTGTCAGACTTGTAAAATGGCCAGGAAAATCATGCTCGCAGCGAACCTGACAGAACTGGATTCAGAGTTAAAATGAGACCGGGAGAAATTTTGGAATAATTATCAGGTTCGAAAAATTATAACTAATTCATACGGAGTCCATTTTCAGCGAACCACACATGGTTGTAACCAGCTTGCAGAGTAGAGTTTTAGAGGAACACTTTGCTAATTTTTAAATCTCAGTATATAATTTATTTTTGGAATTAAACGCTATCAGGAGGCACGAAAAATATGAAACGATGCTCGAAAAATATGCAGCTAGTGTTGTAAAATCGTTAGGAAAATCACGCTCGTAGCGAACCTGATAGAACTGGATTTGTTGTTAAAATGAGTCTGGGAGAAATTATCGAAACATTATCTGGTTTGAAAAATTATAACTAATTCATACGGAGTCCATTTTCAGCGAACCATACATGGTTGAAATCGTCTTGCGGATATGAATTTTAGAGGAATACTTTGCTAATTTTTAAATCTCATTATATAATTTATTTTTGAATTAAACATTATTAGGAGACACGAAAAATGGCCAGGAAAATCATGCTCCAGGAGAAATTTTGGAATAATTATCGGGTTCAAAAAATCATAACTAATTTATACAGAGTCCAATTTCAGCGAATCGCACATGGTTGTAACCGGCTTGCAGAGTAGAATTTTAAAGGAACACTTTGCTAATTTTTAAATCTCATTATATAATTTATTTTTGGAATTAAACGTTATAAGGAGGCACGAAAAATATGAAATAATGCCCGAAAAATATCCAGTTAGTTTTGTAAAATGACCAGGAAAATTACTCTCGCAGTGAACATGACAGAACTGGATTCGGAGTTAAAATGAGTCCGGGAGAAATTCTGGAAGCAATATCGGATTTGAGAAATTATAACTAATTCATACGGTATCCACTTTCAGCGAACTGCAAATGATTGAAACCGGCTTGTAGAGTAGAATTTTAGTGTGACACTTTGCTAATTTTTAAAACTCATTATATAATTTATTTTTGCAATTAAATGATTTCAAGAGGCACGAAAAATATGAAACGACGCCCGAAAAATAAGTTGGTAGTCCTGTAAAATGACCAGGAAAATCACGCTCCCAGCGAACCTAACACAACTGGATTCGGAGTTAAAATAAGTCCGAAAGAAATTCTGAAAGCATTATCGGGTTCGAAAAATCATAACTAATTCATACGGAGTCCACTTTCAGCGAACCGCACATGGTTGAAACCGGCTAGTAGAGTAGAATTTTAGACGCTATTAAACGCTAATTCATTATATAATTCATTATATAATTTATTTTTGCAATTAAACGCTATTAAGAGGCACGAGAAATATGAAACGATGCCCAAAAAATACGCAGTGAGTCTTGTAAAATGACCAGGATAATTATACTCGCAGCGAACCTGACAGAACTGGATTCGGAGTTAAAATGAGTCCGAGAAAAATTATGGAATAATTATCAGATTCAAAAAATTATAACTAATTCATACGTAGTCCACTTTCAGCGAACCGCACATGGTTGTAACCGGCTTGCAGAGTAGAATTTTAAATGGACACTTTACTAATTTTTAAATTTCATTATATAATTTATTATTGGAATTAAACTTTATAAGGAGGCACGAAAAATATGAAATGATGCCCGAAAAATACGCAGTTAGCCGTGTAAAATGGCCAGGAAAATTACGCTCGCACTGAACTTGAGAGAACTGGATTCGGAGTTAAAAAGAGTCCGAAAGAAATTTTGGAAGCAATATCGGATTCGAAAAATTATAACTAATTCATACGGTATCCACTTTCAGCGAACTGAAAATGATTGAAACCGGCTTGTAGAGTAGATTTTTAGTGTGACACTTTTATTATTTTTTAAAACTCATTATATAATTTATTTTTGCAATTAAATGATTTCAAGAGGCACGAAAAATATGAAACGATGCCCAAAAAATAATTTATATAATTTTAGACGGACACTTTGCAAATTTTTAAATCTCATTATATAATTTATTTTTGTAATTAAACGCTATCAAGAGCACGAAAAATATGAAACAATGCCCAAAAAATACGCAATGAGTCTTGTAAAATGGCCAGGAAAATTATACTCGCAGCAAACCTGACAGAACTGGATTCGGAGTTAAAATGAGTCCGGGAGAAATTCTGCAAAGCAATATCAGATTCAAAAAATTATAACTAATTCATACGGTATCCACTTTCAGCGAACTGCAAATGATTGAAATCAGCTTGTAGAGTAGATTTTTAGTGTGACACTTTGCTAATTTTTAAAACTCATTATATAATTTATTATTATAATTAAATGATTTCAAGAGACACGAAAAATATGAAACGACGCCCGAAAAATAAGTTGTCAGTCTTGTAAAATGACCAGAAAAATCACGCTCGCAGCGAACCTGACACAACTGGATTTAGAGTTAAAATAAGTCTGAAAGAAATTCTGAAATTATTATCGGGTTCAAAAAATCATAACTAATTCATACGGAGTCCACTTTCAGCGAACCACATATAGTTAAAACCGTCTTGTAGAGTAGAATTTTAGATGGACACTTTGCTAATTTTTAAATCTTATTATATAATTTATTTTTGTAATTAAACACTATCAAGAGGCACGAAAAATATGAAACGATGCCCAAAAAATACGCAGTGTGTCTTGTAAAATGGCCAGGAAAATTATACTCGCAGCGAACCTGACAGAACTGGATTCGGAGTTAAAATGAGTCCAGGAGAAATTCTGGAAGTAATATTAGATTCAAAAAATTATAACTAATTCATACGGTATCCACTTTCAGCGAACTGCAAATGATTGAAATCGGGTTGTAGAGTAGAATTTTAGTGTGACACTTTGCTAATTTTTAAAACTCATTATATAATTTATTTTTGAAATTAAATGATTTCAAGAGGCACCTAAAATATGAAACGTCGCTCGAAAAATAAGTTATCAGTCTTGTAAAATGAACAGGAAAATCACGCTCGCAGCGAACCTGACACAATTGGATTCGGAGTTAAAATAAGTCTGAAAGAAATTCTGAAAGCATTATCGTGTTAGAGAAATCATAACTAATTCATATGGAGTCCACTTTCAGCGAACCACACATGGTTGTAACCGGCATGCAGAGTAGAATTTTAGATGGACACTTTACTAATTTTTAAATCTCATTATATAATTTATTTTTATAATTAAATGTTATCAAGAGGCACAAAAATATGAAACGATGCCCAAAAAATATGCAGTGAGTCTTTTAAAATGGCCAGGAAAATCATGCTCACAGCGAACCTAACAGAACTTGATTTGGAGTTCAAATGACTCCGGGAGAAATATTGGAATAATTATCGAGTTCGAAAAATCATAACTAATTCATACAGAGTCCACTTTTAGCGAATCACACATGGTTGTAACCGGCTTGCAGAGTAGAATTTTAAAGGAACACTTTGCTAATTTTTAAATCTCATTATATAATTTATTTTTGAAATTAAACATTATAAGGAGGCACAAAAAATATGAAATAATGCCCGAAAAATACAAAGTTAGTCTTGTACAATGGCCAGGAAAATTACGCTCGCAACGAACCAGACAAAACTAGATTCGGAGTTAAAATAAGTCGACAAAAATTTTGGAAACAATATCAGATTCGAAAAATTATAACTAATTCCTACGGTATCCACTTTCCGCTAACTGCAAATGATTGAAACCGGCTTGTAGAGTAGATTTTTAGTGTGACACTTTGCTAATTTTTAAAACTCATTATATAATTTAATTTTGCAATTAAATGATTTCAAGAGGCACGAAAAATATGAAAAGACGCCCGAAAAATAAGTTGTCAGTCTTGTAAAATGACCAGGAAAATTCCGCTCGCAGCGAACCTGACACAACTGGATTCGGAGTTAAAATAAGTCTGAAAGAAATTCTGGAAGCATTACCGGGTTAGAAAAATCATAACTAATTCATACGGAGTCCACTTTCAGCGAACCGCATATAGTTAAAACCGGCTTGTAGAGTAGAATTTTTGATGGATACTTTGCTAATTTTTAAATCTCATTATATAATTTATTTTTGCAATTAAACTCTATCAAGAGGCACAAAAATAAGAAACGATGCCCAAAAAATACGCAGTGAGTCTTGTAAAATGGCCAGGAAAATTATACTTGTAGCGAACCTGACAGAACTAGATTCGGAGTTAAAATAAGTCCGAGAAAAATTTTGGAATAATTATCAGGTTCGAAAAATTATAACTAATTCATACGGAGTCCACTTTCCGCGAACCGCACATGGTTGTAACCGGCTTGTAGAGTAGAATTTTAGATGGACACTTTACTAATTTTTTAATCTCATTATATAATTTATTTTTATAATTAAACATTATTGAGAGGCACGAAAAATATGAAAAGATGCCCAAAAAATATGCAGTAAGTCTGGTAAAATGGCCAGGAAAATCATGCTCGCAGCGAACCTGACAGAACTTTATTCGGAGTTAAAATGACCCCGGGAGAAATTTTGGAATAATTATCGGGATCGAAAAATCATAACTAATTCATACATAGTCCACTTTCAGCGAATCGAACATGGTTGTAACCGGCTTGCATAGTAGAATTTTAAAGGAATACTTTGCTAATTTTTAAATCTCATTATATAATTTATTTTTGGAATTAAACGTTATAAGGAGGCACAAAAATTTGAAATAATGCTCGAAAAATAAGAAGTTAGTCTTGTAAAATGGCCGGGAAAATTACGCTCGCAGTGAACCAGACAGAACTGGATTCGGAGTTAAAATGAGTTCGACAAAATTTTTGGAAACAATATCGGATTCGAAAAATTATAACTAATTCATACAGTATCCACTTTCAGCGAACTGCAAATGATTGAAACCGGCTTGTAGAGTAGATTTGTAATGTGACACTTTGCTAATTTTTAAAACTAATTATATAATTTATTTTTGCAATTAAATGATTTCAAGAGGCACGAAAAATATGAAACGACGCTCGAAAAATAAGTTGTCAGTCTTGTAAAATGACCAGGAAAATCACGCTCGCAGCGAACCTGACACAACTGGATTGGGAGTTAAAATTAGTCTGTAAGAAATTCTGAAATTATTATCGGGTTAGAAAAATCATAACTAATTCATACGGAGTCCACTTTCAGCGAACCGCATATAGTTGAAACCGGCTTGTAGAAAAGAATTTTAGATGGATACTTTGCTAAATTTTAAATCTCATTATATAATTTATTTTTGAAATTAAACTCTATCAAGAGGCACGAAAAATATGAAATGATGCCCAAAAAATACGCAGTGAGTCTTGTAAAATGGCCAGGAAAAGTATACTCGCAGCGAACCTGACAGAACTGGATTCGGAGTTAAAATAAGTCTGAAAGAAATTCTGGAAGCATTACCGGGTTAGAAAAATCATAACTAATTCATACGGAGTCCACTTTCAGCGAACCGCATATAGTTAAAACCGGCTTGTAGAGTAGAATTTTTGATGGATACTTTGCTAATTTTTAAATCTCATTATATAATTTATTTTTGCAATTAAACTCTATCAAGAGGCACGAAAAATAAGAAACGATGCCCAAAAAATACGCAGTGAGTCTTGTAAAATGGCCAGGAAAATTATACTTGTAGCGAACCTGACAGAACTAGATTCGGAGTTAAAATAAGTCCGAGAAAGATTTTGGAATAATTATCAGGTTCGAAAAATTATAACTAATTCATACGGAGTCCACTTTCCGCGAACCGCACATGGTTGTAACCGGCTTGTAGAGTAGAATTTTAGATGGACACTTTACTAATTTTTTAATCTCATTATATAATTTATTTTTATAATTAAACATTATTGAGAGGCACGAAAAATATGAAAAGATGCCCAAAAAATATGCAGTAAGTCTGGTAAAATGGCCAGAAAAATCATGCTCGCAGCGAACCTGACAGAACTTGATTCGGAGTTAAAATGACCCCGGGAGAAATTTTGGAATAATTATCGGGATCGAAAAATCATAACTAATTCATACATAGTCCACTTTCAGCGAATCGAACATGGTTGTAACCGACTTGCATAGTAGAATTTTAAAGGAATACTTTGCTAATTTTTAAATCTCATTATATAATTTATTTTTGGAATTAAACGTTATAAGGAGGCACGAAAATTTGAAATAATGCTCGAAAAATAAGAAGTTAGTCTTGTAAAATGGCCGGGAAAATTACGCTCGCAGTGAACCAGACAGAACTGGATTCGGAGTTAAAATGAGTTCGACAAAATTTTTGGAAACAATATCGGATTCGAAAAATTATAACTAATTCATACAGTATCCACTTTCAGCGAACTGCAAATGATTGAAACCGGCTTGTAGAGTAGATTTGTAATGTGACACTTTGCTAATTTTTAAAACTAATTATATAATTTATTTTTGCAATTAAATGATTTCAAGAGGCACGAAAAATATGAAACGACGCTCGAAAAATAAGTTGTCAGTCTTGTAAAATGACCAGGAAAATCACGCTCGCAGCGAACCTGACACAACTGGATTGGGAGTTAAAATTAGTCTGTAAGAAATTCTGAAATTATTATCGGGTTAGAAAAATCATAACTAATTCATACGGAGTCCACTTTCAGCGAACCGCATATAGTTGAAACCGGCTTGTAGAATAGAATTTTAGATGGATACTTTGCTAAATTTTAAATCTCATTATATAATTTATTTTTGAAATTAAACTCTATCAAGAGGCACGAAAAATATGAAATGATGCCCAAAAAATACGCAGTGAGTCTTGTAAAATGGCCAGGAAAAGTATACTCGCAGCGAACCTGACAGAACTGGATTCGGAGTTAAAATGAGTCCGGGAAAAATACTGGAATAATTATCAGGTTCAAAAAATTATAACTAATTCATACGGTGTCCACTTTCAGCGAACCGCACATGGTTGAAACCGGCTTGTAGAGTAGAATTTTAGAAGGACACTTTGCTAATTTTTAAATCCTATTATATAATTTATTTTTGCAATTAAACGCTATCAAGAGATAGGAAAAATATGAAACTATGCCCAAAAAATACGCAGTAAGTCTTGTAAAATGACCAGGAAAATCATGCTCGCAGCGAACGTGATAGAACTGGATTCGGAGTTAAAATGAGTCTGGGAGAAATTTTGGAATAATTATCGGATTCGGAAAATTATAACTAATTCATACGGAGTCCACTTTCAGCGAACCGCACATGGTTGTAACCGGCATGCAGAGTAGAATTTTAGAGGAATACTTTGCTAATTTTTAAATCTCATTATATAATTTATTTTTGGAATTAAATGTTATAAGGAGGCAGGATAAATATGAAATGATGCCCGAAAAATACGTAGTTAGTCGTGTAAAATGGCCAGGAAAATTATGCTCGCAGTGAACATGACAGAACTAGATTCGGAGTTAAAATAAGTCCGAAAGAAATTTTGGAAGCAATTTCGGATTTGAAAAATTATAACTAATTCATACGGTATCCACTTTCAACGAACTGCAAATGATTGAAACCGGCTTGTAGAGTAGATTTTTAGTGTGACACTTTGCTAATTTTTAAAACTCATTATATAATTTATTTTTGCAATTAAATGATTTCAAGAGGCACGAAAAATATGAAACGACGCCCGAAAAATAAATTGTCAGTCTTGTAAAATGACCAGGAAAATCATGCTCGCAGCGAACATGACCAGGAAATCGGCTTGTAGAGTAGAATTTTAGAGGGACACTTTGTTCATTTTTAAATCTCATTATATAATTTATTTTTGCAATTAAACACTATCAAGAGGCACGAAAAATATGAAACGATGCTCGAAAAATATGCAGTCAGTGTTGTAAAATGGCCAGAAAAATCGCGCTCTTAGCGAACCTGACAGAACTGGATTCGGAGTTGAAATAAGTTCGGGAGAAATTTTGGAAATATTATCGGGTTCAAAAAATCATAACTAATTCATACGGAGTCCGCTTTTAGCGAACAGCATATGGTTGAATCCGGCTTGTACAGTAAAATTTGAGTGTGGCACTTTGCTAATTTTTAAAACTCATTATATAATTTATTTTTGCAATTAAACGCTATCAGGAGGCACGAAAAATATGAAATGATACCCGAAAAATACGCAGTTAGTTTTGTAAAATTGCCAGGAAAATCACGCTCGCAGTGAACCTAACAGAACTGGATTCAGAGTTAAAATGAGTCCAGGAGAAATTCTGAAAGCATTATCGGGTTCAAAAAATCATAACTAATTCATACGGTGTCCACTTTCAGCGAATAGCATATGGTTGAATTCGGCTTGTACAGTAGAATTTTAGTGTGACACTTTGCTAATTTT